>JAVSCE010008987.1:0-140718 GCA_032199065.1 Smutsia gigantea
GACAGAGATGTCTGGACATGCACAAAGGCATGCTGTCAATTTCTTCTCTATAAATGATAAATTGAATTTTGTGGAAAGCGCATGTCATACGATGCTTAAAATGAAATTTTTTTCTTCAAATCATAAACCCCCTCTAGTATCAATAATACAGAAAATTACTAAATTCCTCCTCAACCCTGCAGGAATGTACTAGGTACTATCAGAATTAGACTCATGTACTCCTGCTATCCTGGAGACATAAAGGATATTAGAAGAGAGGTCACAAGGAAGGGTGGATGGAGAAGATGCTGTTAAATATGAGGGAGGTCAGCAAAACAGCTGGAAAAAAAATGCTGACATCATCAGTGGCATTTTACACATAATGTAGCAGGTAACACATATTAGACAAGGGGTTAGGGGTTATTTTGTTAATCATTTGAAAAGGAGGAAACTGGAAAAGGGATTACCAAATTAGGGGTCTGGATAGAGATGATGGCTTTGTTCTGAAGACCAAATCAAACCTTGGTTCAGGCTTGAATGGCACCGTGATTCTGTCTCATCTGTATGAGGAAGTAGTGAGGGCTCTTGAGAGAAAGAAACAGAGCAATGAGTGGGCCTGCCAGAATGGGTGGGATGAAGAGCAGAAGTGAGCAGAAACTGGGAGAGAATTCACAGGTGAAAGTGTGCTGGGAATGCTTATGAAGACTCCCTGGAGGGATGCCCATGAAGGGGGAGAAAGAACTAGAGCGTGATCACTCTGCTTTCCCTTTCTTCTCTCCACCCTCCTCTTGGTTCTACTGCCCCTGTACTTCCATTCTAATAGAGTTCACACACCAGCAATAGACATAGAGCAGAGAGTGGCCCACAAAGGTGAACAGTACTCTAGGTGTAAAAGATAGGAACTCTGACAATCTCTATACCAGGCAAAAAAATGAGTAAGAATAACATTGTACAAAAAAAAGAGGAAAACCTCAGCGACATAGAGCACAAAGCATTTTCCTATAGAGCTGGCCTTGGCACCGGAAGACTTCACATAAATGAGCAAGGTTAAGAAGAAGGGTGAAGACTGAATCCTTTATTATTCTTGGATGCTGTAGTATAATATGCAAATGGATCTATTCTATTAATTTATAAGAGGATCTTTGAAGAGCTTGTACTTGATTCAATATGGCCTTTTTATTATCTAAAATTGATTTGATTTCTAATCAAATATTTGCTTCAATCTTGAGCAGCAAGACAGAAGATAGTTCAATGTGAGATGGTTATGTGAAAAATTGTGATTTTTTTTCATGCAGCTCAAAGCCTCCTGTGTTATCCATTAAATTCATTTCCCTTGCAACTAAATCTGTCATAAATCTAGGCATCCAAAAATGAAATATGTTTCCCAACAATGATCTACTGTCAATAAACTTAATAAAGCCTTCAAATAATATAACACTTTCTGGTGGTTTTTAAATGCTTCACAAATAAATTATCAATCTTGGTAGTGATGATGATTTTAATAATAATCAGTACATAGGAATGGAGGAGGGGTAATTTGTCCTAACCATGGGGGCTCTACTCTTTTTTTTAATTCATGATTATAAAAAGTCATAGGTTAATTGCATATCCTGATAGAATTTATATTTGTTTTATACAAAACTAACCAAAATTTGTACCATTTTTAAGAATTTAAGAATTATTGAAAACTATGAGGTGAATTTAAGGAATAAAAAATAAGGAATTTTAACTACAATTTTTAGTTGTTTTTTATCCTCACTCAACAATCAGAGTTATTTGTATCTGGGTGAGTATGACACCCCCTTTATTTTATTCTTTACAAGTCTTGTGTTTTCTTCTCTTCAGAATCCATTGGAGAAAACACAGTATAAGTATTGAAATTGAGAATACTTATTAATATTCATATTTGGCTTCAATGCATGTCTGTCACTATCTGTTGCCTAGACTAAATTCTGTTAAACGTGGCAGGAAATCCCATGCTTATTCCTAGTAACTAAATATGCTTTTCTCAGAAAAAAAAACTGTATTAGTTGTAACATCTGTTTTAATAATGATACTGTGAGTTTCAGATTATTATGATTTTAAATTACTAGTCTGATATTTAGGAAAATGTGTGTTTTTTACCAGAAAGCTCTAGTGTAAATAGTCATGTTGAATACTTTTAAACCTCATGTTATTTTATGTGAGACTCAAGATGTAAAGTGAATATTGACACCCTATATTCTTTAAAAGCAAGAAGCATCTTTAGTTTCTATATAAGAGAAGAAATCAGAAAGCTCCTTATTCCCCAAAACTATTAACATTCCTGGTCTGATAGTCAACAAAGGAAAAGGAATTAGAGGTGCAGTTCCTGAGACTGTTACTATCACTGTGGCAACAATTCTCTTACAGCAATGTCCCAGCATTGTCTCAGGGTGGAGACTGTGGGGCCATATCAATGAACAGGACAATAAACACCATCAGACTGAGGTTTGTGAATAAAAACTTCCTAGAACATAACAGATGAATTAGTCTTTGTGCAATGTACATTCACTATTGAAAAATCTGGTCTGACAAGTACTGAAGAACTTAACTCATTTTATGCATGCTTGACCAAATGCTGGGAGAGAGACACAACTAATGAAATAGTTCCCAATTTCAAGGCCCTTAGATCTAATTGGACATGAGAATATGTCTAAGTGGAAAATAAGTAACAATTAGGCAATCAGAATTAAAAAAAAAAGACTGGGATTTCAAATCATATGATATTGCCTGCCATATTGCACGTGCCCAGAGTACTGACTGAGAGTAACAGACCTTCTGGTTTGGGAAGAGAATATATTTTCTATTTTCTATTATCAGATTATATTGCAAAAGTCAAACCACTTTTGATCTATGGTTGGGATAATTAACCAATATTGAAGTTTATAACACTGATCATCTCATTGTTTATTTTTATATTTAACATTTTCTTATTTGGCAAAATTAAACAAATTATCAGTCTAAGATTCAGCTTCAGTTTTGGGTAGGACAAAAATACTTTTTAAGGGATCATTAATTCAGTCTATTTGAGGATTTACTCATTTTTCCTCAACCATGAAAATTGTTATTAACTTGAAACCTCATTTAGATATGATTTTTTTGTAGTTTTGTTTAATAATGAAATAATTATTATTAATATCTAGAAAGTTACTTATCTTATCTTATTCAAGACTGATTTTTCATTACTATCACATTATTTAATTTCAGTGAAAACTGAGTATTATTTGCGAGTGAAAAATATCTTGAATTTTTGACAATCATTCATGTGCAGTAATTAATTAGTTATTGATGTATTTTATTACAGATATTGCTAAAACAGAAGTATATGAACATGTATTGTGATTGGACCTTTTAATCCTCACAATTTTGAAAATATTATTCTAATGTTTTGCAAAGGATGAAATCAAAGCTTAGAAAAGTTAAATAGTTTTCCTAAGATCACAAGGTAAATAAAGATTTGAACATAGGTAAAAATGAATAAAATTATACTTTCTACTAAAACACAGTGCTTCTCACTGCAAAAATATTGTCATAAAAGACATCTACATGTTTCTGACAGCAGGGTTATATGGACGATCAAACACAATGCTAAGATTCTACTGTTTGAGGTGTTGAAATAATTCTTGCCATAGAATGTCAACATGGAAAAAGTATTTTGGAAAATAATTAGTGTCACATAATCAATTAATTTTGCAGATGAGGAAATTAAGGCTCAGAAAGGAAGAATCTGTTACCCAAGGTCACACAGATTCTGGAGGTAGAGCCAGGATTGAACACCAGTTCTCTTAGATACTACTAATAGGCCCTGATTAACTTAAAAGACATTTCCTTAATATTAGGATAAGGAAATCAGGATTCTATGAACTCAGATTTTTTTTAAAGAACATCACTACTATACGTTGGATCATACGTATAATATTTAGTTCAATACATTATAATAATCTTTTGAATGACACTCATGAAATATGGCCAAGCAGCAAAGAACATTCAGAGTATGCAAGAACAGTAATCAGCTAGAAGGTTGTAGGTTTGAATGAAGATACATTGCACTCTACATCAGTACATGTACAATGGCCTTCACTATGTGATTTAAATACTAAAGGAGAGTCATTTCATAATGGCCTACATAGTGGGTCTTTGAGAAGGAAAAGACAATTGTTCAGAGTTCTTAACATAGTAAGATCATATGACCACCTGGACCTACTGAGCAGGGAGTACTGCAGAGGAGAAGCCCATGATTTGGGCTGCATGACAAAAAGCTACAGGCGTCCATGAAACTTCTACATCTCTCAGTGTAATGAGGAAAAGACAGAGTGAGTAATGGGAATCCTAAGGAAGAATTCAGATAATTTCTGAGAACATAGGGCTTAAAGAATTGCACTCAGTGATAATTTCTTGATATACCACCATATTCCAAACTTGGTTGAAATACAAGTCATATTTACTACCCACTCCCCACCCCAGAATTGGGAGGCAAGGAGAGAAAGGGAAGATGGTGAAAAAACTTATCTTGTCTAAAGAAGAAAGTCTTCCATTGATAGAAGACCTTCCATGAAGTAAGTGTGATCTGACTTCAGAACACCTAAGCATGCCACAGTTGGCATTGGGTCAAACTATCTGGGGAACAAGGTAAGGGAACAAAAGAAAACAGGGAGGGGCTGAGAATATTTAGGACAAATACACAGTGGTAGGGAAAGGAACCTAGTACTAAAGAACCTAGATGATAGTTCTGACTTTTGCAAATGAGAAAAATGACCTAAATATTACTAAGATTTTTTTCATATCTGTTATATACAGAAGGCTTTAAAAGAAGATATTATAAATGCCTACTTATTCATCAACATTGTTTGTTTAACTCAGGTAAGTAAAATACCCATACATTTTCATTGGGAATGACTACTTACAAATAAGCACAGAATGGCGTTAAATAACTATTATTTATGAAACTGAATTTGGTAAGTATTTAGTAGTTACAGTTTCTACTCTTTTTTTAAATGAAGTAAAACAATTCTCACCTACTGACCTTGAAAATTGAGATATTTAACAATGAGTTTGTTTTAATTTCTAACAAATTTGAGAT
Organism: Smutsia gigantea; assembly: GCA_032199065.1. NCBI lineage: Eukaryota > Metazoa > Chordata > Mammalia > Pholidota > Manidae > Smutsia > Smutsia gigantea. The sequence goes on from JAVSCE010008987.1 coordinate 5,081, forward strand.
TAGAAATAGGCAGTAAGATCTTGTCAATGGCAACCAAATATTTTCCCATACAGTTGTATTTTCTGGCTTTTCTTTAAGCTCTTTATACTGAAACTAGATATAAAACCTCATGGAGGTGCTACAACTCAATCTATGAGTTGAGAAATCATTTTGGCAACTGCAGATATTAAAGCCCACTGATACTGTGATTTGCATTAGTTAACCAGGGGCATCCTAATTTTGAAGGGTTGGGCATTTGTGAATAACAGCATTATTTGGATTGTAAATTCTCTCGAAGACAAATGCTCACCTGAGGAGGTAGGCAGGACTGAAAGAGACTGAAAGATGTAACAGAAATGCTGCAGGAGGTCTGTGGCTACAGACCAAAGGACTGCCTGGGGGACACTGAAGTTCCTATCTGGTTTAAATACACTCTAAGGGATGTAGGAGAGGCAGCTTTAATATTCACAGACAATAAGCACTGATACATTTTAAAGTTATTGCTCTTTTAGGTCAAAGGGCATTTTTCACTATTATGAAAAATCCATTCTATGCTTTTATCAGAGAAAGAAAAGTGTTCCGGAGCTAAAAATGAATAAATGAATAAAAAATAAATAAATGTAACAAGTAAAATTGGGGAAATTAATATCATCTTGCTTTGTAAAATACACGTACCTTAAAAACATAAGATATATGGGCCCAGGTAATACTACCTGTGTGCTGTGGTCATTTGAACATTTAGGAGTCTTCCTAGGATACAGAAAAACACGGAGAATATCAGGGTATTTTGAATGAGTGAAAGTATTCTTGTATAATGATCTTCCCTGTGTGAAGGAAAAACCTGTATTTGTACTAGTAATTATGGAGAAAAGGATTTTGATAATTATGGAGATACAATATTACTCATTTTTAGAACATTCCAGAGTGATATATCCCCTGTGGGAATCTTTCTCATGGCTGTTTTATAAGCCAACCTATGAATGGTTTGAAAGAATTGGTGTTCCATGAAACTTAAACCCTCCCCAGTTCCTGGTAGAAGGACACACACACACACACACACACACACACACACACACACACACACACACACAGAAAATGAAAGGGACATGCAAACGGATTTGTAAAGTATTGTTTTGTCTCTCCTTCTCTGAGGGTTGTCTGCTCCTTGAAATCGCTCTTGCGGGCAGTCAGGCTGTCTGGCAGCTCCAAGTCAGCCTGTCACAGGCCCAAGAAGTACAGTGCAGCTGCCTCCTGGCTTTGATGGTTCTTTCCAGAGAGAAATATCCTACATGCTGAACTTAGGCTATGAAGAGTGAGAAAGACTGACGGAGATACCAGCCAACCAAATAAATGGCTTCTTTCTTTTATTCTTCTTAGTAATTCCTCCCAGTTTATACTTTTTCCCCAAGATTTATCTCCTTCAAAATAGTCCCTACAAAATATCATTAAAAAAGAGTGCAAGTCCATCATTTTTTGAATGGTAGCTTTCTGCTCACATTAGATATAGCTGGACTATATAGACTACTGAGGGGGCTAGCCTTTCCAAAGGAGTTTATAAAATACCACCTTACATGATTAATTTGTCTTGGCATTCCTGTATATTTCGGTTAATTATCAGAAATTAGCTTGAGGGAAAGATTAATCTTTTTACTTTGCCAGCACACAACTGCTAGCTTCTAGTTAGTCAAGTCCCATGACAGCTTCCACTATTTCTTATCATTATCAAGAAAAATGGGAGGCTTAGATGGTGAAAGTCTCTATTAGCCAATTTATTTCATTAAGTATTCGACTTTTAGTTATAAAATGAAGCATGCTTAAATTAAAAAAAATACTAGTGAGAAAGAATTAAATCTTTGTAGAGAATTTGTTTTGTTTTGTTTTCCAGGTCACTCAAAACATTGTCTAGTAATCAAAGGTAAGCTCACAGAAGAAAAGAAGAAAGAAAGAAACAGAGAAAGAAAGAAAGAGAGGAAGGAAGAAAGGGAGGAAGGAAGGAAGGAAGGAAGGAAGGAAGGAGGGAAGGAGGGAGGGAGGGAGGGAGTGGGGGAAGGGAAAAGAAAACTGCAATGATCAGATTTCGTGGACTTAGGACTTGGCATGAAATAGGAAAGTATTGATGAGTGTTCACTCTTCAACACAATTTTAGAGGAGATTTATAAAGGCTAGGCAGCAGGGGTATCTGCCACAAGTCTATCCCTTCCAACTCCTGCACATATTCCTTCTTGCCATTGCTCTTATGCTAGCAATTAAACAAGCCTTGCTTTTTCTAAAAGATAGAAAGTAAATTCACATAAATGCAAAAAGCAACACTTTCAAGCAAATTTCAGGTTGTGTTTTATTTTATTTTTTAGAAGGAAAGTAACTCATTCCATTTAGGTAACTTTTTCAAGGCAAAATTGAAAGCCATTATAATAAAAACTAATAAAATTTCCACTCTCTAGTACAAACTAGATACAGCAGAATCTGAATTAAGTTATATATATATATATAAAGACTTAAAAGTCTCTAGCTATGAAAAATAGGAATTAATAGAAAAACACGTGTGATCTGCAGAGGTAGGATAGACTGGATTGCTGTAGACATGTGTTAAGAGGTACGATGTATAATAAACTGGACATATTGTGCTTTGTTTACAAAGTTTAAAAAAATCAGAGATTTCAGTCTCTGGTACGACAGCAGTCCTGGCACGTCAGCTTTACTTTATTTCACCCACTACCCTGCTTCCATTACCACCACCATTCTCTCTTCATTGAATGCATCCAATAAATAAAGGCTTGACTTTTGTGCCTTTTCTCAAGTCTCAATTGTTCCTTTTTTTTTGACGTATTACTGGAACAACCTACCTAAAATTCTAATAAGTTAGTTTTCTATTCAAGCACTGCAGGCAATCCCTCATCACACTCAAAGTGAAACCTCCTGATCTGTCAATGAAGGGGTCTATGATTTAATTCTAAACATCTATCCAAACTCATCTCCCCAAATAATACTCTGTCCAACCAATGTCACCTGTGGTCCCCACATATGGCCACAGCAGTTCCCATTCTCGGCTTATGCTGCATCCCCACTCTTTTCTCTGAACAACCTTCATCCAACCCTTCACCTATCATGGATCTATTCAAACTGGTCGAGGATGCATGTGGCGCTTCCCATAATCTCTCTCTACTCTCGTCTTTTAATTTTAATTTTTGTCTACACTACACACTTGGCTCTTTAATAGCAAATTCACTATGTGTTTAATCTGTGCCTAACATCATACTCCCATATATTTCAGGGAATTTGTTTCTGGATGTTTTATGTCCTCAATCATGTTATCTTTTGAGAGATCAGAAAAATATCTACCACTTTCTCAGATCTCTTAATAACACTGAGTATGTATTTTCCAACCAGCAAGTGTTCAAGAAATATTTGTAAGAATGAAACTAGAAAGAAATTTGCATTAGAAGGAAATAAACACAATGGCAAACAAAATGATGAGAGACCCATTAGATAATTGGTTCATTTTAGGATGAGTGTGAGTTTTATGTTGTCAAGTGAGTCCATCTCTGTGGGGCAGGGTGGGGGAGAAGGGCAGTTAAGATGGAGCAGGCTTAACTGCGCCTAAGTAATTATGTGTCCTGTTAAGTGGTATGAAGCTGGGGGTGTGGGATAATGTGGGTGGGGCCAGTGATTATATGAGCAAAATAAGATCTATGCAGTGCAACTGAGTTTTAGAGATAATTTGTTTATGCTGCAGAGGACAATTACATTAAAATTAGGTTGGGCATTATAATGGTTTTAATTACCTCCCTCATTTTAAGAGTCCTATTTTCATTGGGAGATCTGTTTAATATTACCTACATCAGAAACTGATTCTAAATTTTAGAGGTGAAAGGGACTTTGATGGGTCACATTATTAAACTTCTTTATTTTCTAGATGGCAGTGATCTCCCCGTGTTTACCTCTTATAGAAACTGTAGGGCAGAGAGAATGGAAATAGACTCTGCAAGAACAAAAACAAACAATAAACAAAAAAAACTCCAAACCTACACACAAACACATAAAACACAAACCAAAGTGTAACAGTTAGCTGAATGACTCACATCAAAAGGAACACTTGTTAAGTTACCATAGTAGCCCACAGATTTTAGTAACTGCAAATGAAATATTGGTGTTCAGATTAAGAAAAATTGGAACACTTTTCATTACCCTAATAAGAATTCTGACAATTAAGGAGAGAATTATTTCAGTCATAAAAAGATTTTTCTTTCACCTTTAAAAGTGATATGACTAACGTCTATTATCACAGAGACTGGTGCTTCTTGAATTTTTCCATAAATGTTAAGCAAATTATAAACAAAGTTATCTCCCTATTGTACTGTTCAGATGACCTCTGTAGCTTATCATTTTAATCACATATGACTTTTTCTGGAAAACACATGGTTTGTGGGGCTACTACAGGCCCATCATTAAAGAGAAACAACCTAAAATGTACCACTTGTTGTGCATTTCAGTCAAAAGTATTTGAAAGCTATTGACAAAGATGTTTGTTTAAACAGTTAGAGAGAGAAGGAGAGAAAGGGAGAGACACAGAGGGAGGGAGAGACCAAGAGGCAGGAAGAAAGAGGGAGACACTGATTCTGACTGAAAATTTTGGGGGCCCAGGGAACTGCAATTTTAAGGGCGATTCTTATACAGATGGCCAGAGGACTACATTTTAAGAAACACTTATCAAATTTACAGCATTTACTGATAAAGCTGGAATTGTTGAGCCACAATTACCTGGGACATTGTAGAGAAATAATCCTGCCTCAACTTGATTTACATAAACACACAGCAGGTATTCAGGTTGATTTTCTTACTGCTTTCCTGCCAGAATGCACAGAGCAATTGGATTCTTGGTTTCAGTCTACTTGGGGATGTTATTTTTGTTTTATTTTGTTTTATTCCCCCCAGATTAAGAAACCTGAATATAACCTCTGTTAGTCTTCTTTAAGGTATCTCTGATTACATGAGCATTTATTTTATACAAACAAGTTAAGAAACTCAGGGTCAGAAACAAACTTTCTTTAAGAGTTAATATAGTTTACCTTTCAACTCATCACAGATGTACCTTCTAAGTCAGCTCTTGTATGGAATTCTTTTGAGTATTTCTAATGATGTGGATCTGATCACTTTATTTATTTATTTCATTAAGGTATCTTTGATATACACTCTTATGAAGGTTTCACATGAGCAACACTGTGGTTACTACATTCACCCATATTATCAAGTGCCCCCCACACCCCATTGCAGTCACTGTCCATCAGTGTAGTTAAGATGCCAGAGTCACTACTTGCCTTCTCTGTGCTACACTGTCTTCCCCATAACCCCCTACATTATGTATGCTAATCATAATGCCCCTTAATCCCCTTCTACCTCCCCACTCACCCTCCCCAAACCCTTCCCTTTGGTAACCCCTAGTCCCTTCTTGGAGTATGTGAGTCTGCTGCTGTTTTGTTCCTTCAGTTTTCCTTTGTTGTTATACTCCACAAATGAGTCAAAACATTTGGATCTGATCACTTTAAAAAGTAGATGATTGTATAACTGGATAACCTGAATTATTCTAATGAGGTGCATGCAATATCCCTTCCAAGGACTTTGCCTACCAAACTCTGGGGTCATTGACCTTACAGCTACAGGCATCATTTGTGTTTGAACTCACTTTACACTTTAAGTCTGAGGAACCTGAACCTTGGGTAGATGAATCAACTTTCACCACTTCACAGAAGAGCATCTGGAAACCTGGACTCTTAATACTTTATACTACAATGACATTATTTTATATGTTGCGCTGTAGCTATAGAAAATACACTAAATCCCTCTTCCACCTGACAAAGCTAGTTAAGAGTTAGCAGTATGGCCTGTAAACCAGTATTGATTGCCTGGGATACTTTGAAGCAGTAAAGAAAGCCAAGTTTTCCTTTTGGTCTTTCAAACAGTAATAGGAGAGAAAAATGACTGGTATTTAAAAGGTATCATTCAACTTCTATTAATTATATTTGTGGCAGGAAGAAAGCAAAGCTACTACTTTGTCACAGTTCTGTGCTGGGTAATTTACAATAAAATGTTGGAGCATAATAGGTCTGTTTCAAAATGCTTATTAATAAAACCCTATTTATATAGCACTTACCATGTGCCAGGCACTACACGAAGGAAATGTGTGTGATACAGCAGTGTACACAGCCTGTGGGGTTCAGACTCTGGGGTCTGACCACCTAGATGAAAATATCTGGTGGATGAATGAGACAAAGTAACTCTAAGCCTTGGTTTCCTTTGTAAAATGGGACAATACCATTGTTGTGATGATTAAATTAATTAACACAATTCAGTTAGCCAAGTCAAGCATGTGGGAAGCAATCAATAATTAACAGTTATCTCTTTAATTCATGTGAAAATTATTTGTAGAAAGGGAGGTGCAGTAAGTTCATTTAAATATCTAGTGACACAGCTTCTCAGTATAGGAGATGAGATTAAAGCATGAATTTGTTGGACCCTTAATGCCCATAATTTTAATCACTATTGTTATTTAAAACCAGAGAATAAAAACATTGAATTTTGTCCCATACATATTGATGAGAGATAAGATACCTTAAGAGCAGGCATGCTCTCTCTCGCTAGCTCTTTCAATGTCTGTTCTCTCTCTCCTTGCAAATATGGACAATCCCTTCCATCGCTCCATTTTCTGTTTGCCAGGTTTCTCTGAATGGTAGTCGTACCAGATACTCTGCTTCACTTGGATTTGTCAACATTTTTCCCTAAATTGCTTTTGCAATGTGTCCTTCAGGCATCCTGAAGGATTCACAGCACAGGAATTGACACTCTTCTGGGAAAACCTTGAGGAAAAAAAAGTGAAACAACACTGAACTTTCTTATCTAGGAATTTGTCACATAGGTGCAGTAACACTTAAGTGCTACTTCAAGGGAAGGAACGTGAAATCCCCGGGGCAACCTTCAAAATATTTAACAAACTGATAAGGCAAGGGCATGGGGCATTCGGAATGGACACTGGCTGTAAATAACCAGTAAGTGTATGCTCTTCATTTTGGCCTAAAACAGCCCTGTCTGTGGAGTTGAAATGACTCTTTGTTCCTGGCACAGTGCTTTAAACAAAACAGGCTCTCAGTAAATATTCTCTGACTGAGATACACACCAAATGTTATAAAGGGAAGGAGAGAATATCATTTTATGCAGGATCCTGGAGCTGTTACATAAGTTTGCAGTAAGAAACACTATTTGTAGATGTTAGTGTATGAATAGGAGTTGTCCAAGAAGAGAGAAAACCTCTCATAGGGCAAAGGAAACACAGCCACATGCATGCTGAGGCACTTGGAGCTGTCGTGCCACTGTCGATTATTCTATGCTCTTCTCAGTTCTTCAGCACATAATGAGACTTACTTGAACCCACGTGACTTTCTTGTTCACAGACAAACTAATAATTGTTAAGCAGTTATTTATTAAAGCTGGATTCAAAATAATTGGCAAGTGAACTTAACTATCTTTTCAAAATTCCTGAAAAAAATAAATTATTCTTTGTGGAAGAAAAGGTTGCACAATTATGTGAATGGAAGGTTAAGGGTGAGAAGTGTGGAGTGTAAGGGTTATTTTAGGAGATTAAAGTAAGAAAGAAGCAAAGAGATTCTGCTCATGTGTTCGTTTCCCCATTAAAAAATCTCTGACACTGACCATAGGCTGCGTTGGTTGTCCGGGCCTTTTTTATTCTGCCATAATATCCTTTCTATACATTTATGATCACTTTTGTTTTTTCTATTAGCAATGTTTATATTCTTCTTCCTGCTGAATCCTGAATTTGTATAGGGCCAGGGCTCTGTATGGTTAATCTTTTTTCTTCCTGGAAGCTAAACAGTCCTTGGACCACAGTGTCCACTCAACAAATATTTGCAAAATAAGTAAAGGCAAAGAGGAGCAGTGGAGACTGCATAGAGAATAGTTTCTGTGTCTGATATTTGTTTTTATGGGCATATTTTTAATAAAATCAGGGAACTACATCTATTCCTCGAATATTATATCGCAGGACTTTCTAAGTATGAGGCTGAGTTATGAATAAAACAGACATGAAAAAGATTCTCAAAAAAGTCTCAGTTTAGTGCAAGAGTCAGACACACAGACTTAGCCTCCTCTGAGTTGTGGTATGGGCTCTGACAGAAGTTCATATAAAGTACAGCTGTGCCAATTCACTTTACTGCATTCCAGGACAAAAGTCGACAACCATGGGCTTCCACTGGGAAGAGTTCTATAGAACAGACACAAAAGGTTTGGACTCAGGGGTACAGATGACTCATTTCTTAAAAATTCTTTGCTTCTTGAATTTTTGGAAATGCTACTCAGCACATTTGTTCTGAAGGCTAACATTGATTAATGTACTTATTTTTAATGTCATTGTAAAAAGGCTCAGTTTTAGTGCAGTGTGTGTGTGTGTGTGTGTGTGTGTGTGTGTGTGTGTGCATGTTTATGAGACTGTAGAAAATATGATAGCATCTTGAAGATCTTATGATCTACTATAGGAGTATTTTCTATTGTTGAAAGTATACTTCAGTTTATACAATTGTCTGTATTTTCTGCCAATCACAGTCTGTATAGTTTTCTTGCAAAAGCATAAACTATAATTTCACACAGAGAGCAAAGTTGGAAAGACATCATATGCAGACAGTCCACTGAAGAGAATAATAAAAGCTATAAGAATTGCTTGATTGGAAATCTGCCGGAAATTATATTTGGCCCAATTCTCGAAACTATCTATTGCCAGCTATTAGGCTTTTTTATGATTAGTTTTGAAAGTACGCTCTGAAATTATAATTCAAACAGAACAAAAAAAAAAGCAAGAGGATAAACTCAATTGTGTTTATGACTTACATTTTTTCTTTTTTTTCAATTTGTAATGTCTGTCATTGCTTTCCCTTCTTGAAATGCAACATTCTTCTTAGCCACAATCCTCATAGGGACTTAATATAGCCTTGGCATTATTATAATTTTAATAACAAATTGTTTTTACTTTAAATATGCACATTTTATTTAGCTAATTTAAAAATATTCGGCACATAGAAAAAAATATCAAATGAAAAACTAAATGGTATTTTAAAAGTCTTTAGCCCAGTTCCATAGTTTCACAATATGGAAATTGATGGGTAAAGAGGCTGATAAATTGCCTGGTTTATTTCCTAAGAAGGATTAAAATGGAAGTTCTTAGTTCCCATTTGGGTGCTCTCCTTACTAAAATATGTTCTCTCACAAGAATAATAGGATTTTGTCCTTGAAAGCAATTTTGATAACCTGAACTGTTATTTCAGCTTTAACAGTAATTGGATTCAGGGTCTCAGAGAACCTCTTCATCCCTATTTACAACATTGCCAAGTCTCAACATAGGGTGTGTCCTACTTCTTTCAGTTACTAATAATATGGAATCTTTGGGTGGAAGATTCTTTATGTGATTTCCAACTTTTAGCTTCTCTTGAAAGTTGGAAGAAAAAAAAAAAAAAAACCTCTGCTTACTCAATACATATCCTACTCCCCTCAAGGAAAAAAAAATTAAAAGTCCAAAACAAACAAAAATATAAAATCTATTTGTCTCCCTTTACTCTTGTATCCCAAGGGCCAATTTCCCATGTCCTTGAGTAGTTATTACTCTGCATTTGGGAGCTAACGTTAAAACAGCCACGAAACACTTGACGGGTATTAGGTCCTGTCACAAACACAAAAACAGTGACAGCTATCTCCAGTGAGTAATTAGCTCAAAAGAGTGTATTTTTTTTCCCGAAGATCCTTATGAAAAGGGAAAATGTGACAGGTTTTTAATCCAGTAGAGATATTTAGGTGTGTATGACTCCAAGTTCATATGACTGAGTTATAACTTCAATAGAAATCCTGACGGTATAGCTCTTGCTCAGAATAATATATTGTGATTGGAGAATAGTGCTTTACAATTACTTTGAGAGTATCTTCCAAGCTCTGACATCTAGCCAGCAGCAGTCAGGCATCCCCATGAAAATCCTGTGATTTAAACAGCTCTTGCTTTGGAAAGTCTGATGAGTTATAATGTTGACGGTCAGAAACAGTATACATGTTTAACAAGGCCAGGTTATCCACCTAAATCATCTCTGCGTGCACTGAAAATTAATTATCTTGAAAGACTCTAAGAGAACAATGCATTTTCACTCCACAGAAATACTTTTGGATGAAAATGGCCATCCTGTCTGGATATGACTTGAAGATTATCCATAATAATTTGACTATTGCCACTTCTGAATTTAGGAAAACATTACTTTTTTCTCTTTAAAAATTTTTTCTTCTTGAAGTTCCACAAATATTCAAAGATTATTTTGTTTTTGATGGAAGGATACAGATGTAAGAACACAAAAGGGCAAATTATTTAACATGACTATCTCCAGCTGGACAGTTTTGCACTTTCTTTTCTAATTTCTTTCAATGCTCGCTGGTGCAGAATGCTGAAGAAACCTAATTTGCATAGGAAGAGTCAGCAGTATGAGGTAACTTCTCTCATGAGGGATAAATGCTTAGAATTTTGAAGATCTTTTGCTTCACATGATTGAGAAAGGTGATCTGATATCATGTAATCTACAGAGGGGATAGCTTCAGGAAAAAGCAGAGGCTTAATAAAATAATCAAACATGTTTAAAATAAAATTGGTTTGATAACAGTGATTCACTACATTTTGAAAAGGCTGGAAAAATTAACTTTCATGTTTTTCCCAAAATTTAGCCATTAATTTTAAAGATGCCATTCTATATAATTAGAATTATGGAAATAGAGATTATTTAATCAGTTTATATATCTACATGCCTTGGCTGATCCAAATTACTTCCTTTCCAGTTATGAGTCAGGATCATCAAATTTACATTGCAGAAAATATCCATCATATTTTATTATTCTATACAAACTGTTAGATAATTAAAATATAAGTGATTGGGCACTGAAGACCACCTACTAAATCTAGGCACAGTATTGCAAGAATACATATTAGAATACAAACGAACAGAAACTAAGAGTTGTTGAATTTAAAATAACTGGATATAAGCTAATTAACATATATTCATTTCCTATAGATTCCAGAGAATGCCTCAATTCCTTTGAGTTAAACATGGATTAAAAAATAAGCACTCAAGCAAAACTTAGAACAATAACTCTCTGAATATTGCTCATTTTCCCTGAAAGGAAATTTTAGGCTATAGGATGGAAAGTGCCTCTTTGCTCTTCACAACTGGGAACAGCATTAAGAAAAACAAAAAACAAACAAACAAAAACACCCTAAGCAGTTCATCTATAAAATGTGGAAAAGGGAAAAGGGACTTTCTATTTTGTGTATGAATTGCTTGAGTGAGTGGAAATGCATGTAGAACAATTTCCCTTTGGTGCGTTATATGTTATATGCTGGTACTCCTAGAACTGCCACTTTCATCGTCCAAAGCTCTGAAACTGCACATCTTTTGTTGTTATTTCTGCCTACCTCAGGGAGATAAGAAAACCAGTACATTTGAGGTTCTCATATGCAAAGACATGAAAAATGAAATATATAGGTAACCAAATAAATATAACTATTTCCACTGAAGAAGCTTAATACACCTTGTCATTTCCCCTATGGCAAACTAAGACTGTCAATGAGGTGTTCCCCAAAGAAAATGAACTTTTAGGCACAGGATAGACTACACTTTGCACCATTATTGGGATAACAAATGTGAGGACAATTCAGTGGTAGTTGAAAATGGACTATTTATTATAACGCCAAAATACATGCATTTTACCAAAGACGCAAGGGAGCATGATAAGATATATGTGTTTGAAATTGAGAGACAATATGTTTGTATCTAATATATTGTAGAAATTATCCTGGACTGGTTTATCTATATAAAAATATGTCCCCTCTGATACTGTCATCATACATAAGACTCATAGTGATCTTATGAATTAAGCCTTGTTTCCAGAATTGAGAAAGAATTTAATTCATGTCAAAATTTCCCTAGACCTAAAAAATTATTTTGGAAATGAGAAAAGGAGTAGCTTTTCTTGGTTGTGTTGTTTCTCCTTTTTCCCCTTTCTGTCAGTCCACTCAGATTTGGCAGGTATCATAAATTCTAAAATGTACTGAATATACCATTTTTCTATCTATGAACTGTATAAAATGAAGGACTATCCAGTCACTCCATTTGCAGTGAAATGTGGGGGAAAGGTGAAAAACAACATAAGCAACAGATTAAATTCTATAAATTCAGTCTAGCATCTGGCACAGGATTGAGTACAAAGGAGATAACTTTTTACTATTATTAGTTGTTAACTGAATTTAATTACCACCATATTTGCAAAGGTACATTACACAGTAACAATGCAAATGTCTTATTTGGTTTTAAACAACCACGAAGAACTGGGAAAACTTCTTCAAAATTTAGAGATCCCCAATATTGATAGGAAGCATATATACAAAAACCAAGAAAATATTATCCAGGAAAAGCAACTGACAAAGTTAGAACAGAATATAAAATCTCCAATGGCTTTTAAGCCTCAAAACATATGCTTAGTTAACATATGGAATGATATTTTATACTTAGAAGACTTATTTTTGATTGACTAGATTTAGGCCACAAGCCAGAGGAATCTGTGAGTCAGCCCCTATCAGATTTTTCTCATTATAGCTACCATTAATTAGCCAAGGTTTGAGTTTCATATAATGCTTTCCATAGTGGTTCAGTGGCATAACTCCTCTGTGTTTCTCACCCCGACAACAGCTGTAATATACCCTGTCTTCTCATGACTGGTGAATAGCTGAAATGTACGTGATAAGTACTTTGATGAGAAAACTAATGAAAACAGCTTGGTCTGCAGGCTTATTACCATCATGGTGGAAGCCCAGGTAAACTGTTATCACTGGCAGAAATACTGAACAAGTGGGACAGTGAAATGTGTTCTTTCACATACAACAACAATATTAGTACACACAGCAGTAAAAAAAGTAGTATAACTCTGTTCAGGATCTGGGACTGGATTCCAATGTGTGTAAGTGTGTGGGAGGGGGTCTTCCCACCCATAGCACCAGCAGGCTGTCTGAGAACTCAAGTGAATTCTGATGCCATCTGCCCAGAGACAGCACCAGATTCCCCAGATTAAGGGCTCCCTCCTATAAGACTGCCCTCCACGGCCCCTCTCCAGAGCCAGTAGCAAGCCCCAGGCTGTTACCAGTGCTTCTGACCTACCCGTCTACAGATAGGATAGAAGTACCAAGGGCCTCCCCCTTAGGTTTGATTAATTTTCTAGAGCGGCTCTCAGAACTCAGGAAAACACATTTACCAGTTTAATACAAGATACCATAAAGAATACAAGTTAACAGCCAGATGAAGAGAGACATAGGGCAAAGTCCCAAATAAGGGAGCTTCCATTCTCATGGAGCTTGTGGTCTTGCTCAGTGACACGTAGAGACGTTCTGGTTCCCAAAGCTTAGAAGCTATCTATGACAGAGAGTCAGGATCCAACCGAGCAGACAGCACAAGATCTTCTCAACGTTTTTTATGAGGGCCTCACTGCATAGTCTGTTTGCCAAATTATTGGCCATTGGCTGATTCAGTCTCCAGCCCCTGCCCTTGTGTGGGGTCCAAAAGTCTCTCATTAACATGACAAAACACCCATTTTTCACCTTTAAGATTACAGTGTTTCAGGAGCTGTGGATGAAGACCAAATACACCTGAGAAATAGATATTTGGACATCTGAATGACCAAATATGTATTTTTTATGACTCATTACGGCATAGACAGCTACAAAGATAAGAACTAATAGAAAGTCAAGACTTACTGCAATCTCTTGCCATATGAATACAGTCACTTACTATTTCTTTTATAGAAACACTTAGCATACCTTAATAGTACTTTTAAATTAGGGTGTTTTCATTCATATTCTTATTAAAATGATTAGACATGGCTTATTAAAATACATTAAATCTCAGCAACTAGTCATAGTTTTATAGAGAAAACATACCACCTTGGGGACTTATAAACCCTTGTATTTTCATTTCCATGTTAAATAACAACTATGCCTTCTTTTTCCTTCATTCATATATTTTAGTCACCTAGCTTCTTTAGTGAAATCAACCCTATTTTTTTAATTCTGTATTCAAGAGGAAAGATAACTCAGTTTACTCAGATTAAAACACTTAAAAAATAAATTTTATTTCCCTTTTCCTTAACTCAGTAGAGATCTTTTTGGTCTCACTTACGGCTCTACTGTTATTTTCTCATTTTTTGTTATGTAAAATCATGTGACTATAACTGAAGTTCACATGAGAAATGGAGGAGGTCCCACTAGCAGCCAGTTAATTTACATCAATAATGCCCAGAAAATTCTGGAACAAAAAATAAGGTGAAAGGAAGCTAAATGGTATTTTGATTAACTGCTCTTTGAGAATTAACAGTTCTCACATAATTTTCAGTCATTTTTTCTGTTTATCTGCATTTGTGAATTATTTGTAGCCCAGCATTTTCTTCATTTGATTCATTTTCTTATATCTTAAAACAAGCAATCATACATGTAGGGATCATTCCTCTAAGATTTAACATGAAACGTATTCTGTATTTTCTTTGGCAGATCTTTTCTTTGACCATTGTGTAAGAGTTCTCTAGAAGGCTATCCCAAAAAGTGGCTATGCCAGAGGAGTCCCATCTCTTCTTAGCAGTAGGAAGTAATGCTACAGGGCAGCATTCTCTATGCCCTCTCTATTTGTATGCAGCATCTCCTAATTGGACTGAGGGTTGACCCTTCCATAAATTGGGACATTTTTTTTCCTCCCTTCTTCCCTCCTTCCCTCTCTCCCTCCTTTCATTTTCATACCATCTGTATACTGTCTGCATGAACTATTGGGAGATTAATGTATTATGGTACTATGTTACCCCTTTACAGGTGAGGAAATAGAACACAGAGTGGTTAGACTATCAAAATTTAATAGATGACAATTCAGTGTAAGTGCTTTGCTCTGCCAGCCAATTACTCATTGATTAAATCTATGGCTCCTTTCACTTAGGACTTGTGCTAAATAAAATGGAAGCTCTCAATTATTTATTCCAAGTAAAAGAGATAAATAAATAACCACTTAGTAAAAAAGATGAAGGCACACATTTTTAGCACTGTAAACTATTTCATGTAAAAAGCAACTTTCATTTACAGTGTGAGTGTCTGAGAGTCTCCTTCTCAACAAAGTATATCCTTAGATGCCAGGGTCATAGGCACTAAAGCAACTCACAAACACTTGAAAATTGATTTAATGCTATCAGACTTCTGGGAGAATAAATAATATACACATTTTACTTATAATATTCATGCAACTAAAAGAACCATGCTTTCATATAAACTATAGCCATGCCAAAGTAAATTCCATAACACTTAATAATATTAACAATAATAGTTTATACATTTTTCTTTTCCCAAAAATGCTCAGCAATGAGCAGTTACAATGTTTAATTCTACTTTTTCCTAAAAGGGTATAACTCATCCAGTAAGACAATTAATTTATATCTCTGGCATTTGGACTTTATGAGAGCTTTGAAAATTGTTCATCATTTTAATTACTAATGGAGCTGTGTGTATCACATATTTCCTTAGCGCAAACCACTTTGAAAAGTAGCAATTATTTATAATAAATCCTTGGTATTAAAAAAAAGAACTTCAGATTGCTAAGATGCTCCTTTTAGTGCCCCTCAATTTATGAGAAAAATTAAAAAACACAGTCATTCTCATCACTGAATCTCATAAATAAACTACAATTGGAGGTAAAAGCTAAATGTATATTAAAGCATCACAGCGATGCCTGAATCATGACATCTTTGGAAAATATTAGTCATATTTATACCACCTTGTAGATGATTTATTACTTTCTTAAACTTTATGAACCACCTAATTTTGCTAATCTAATGCTTTGAGCCTCACATTATTGCAACAATAAATGGCTTTTTTTCCTTATAAAATGTAACAAACATTTAAATAATTGATATCTCTTTGAAGTATTATTCACTTTTATTTATTGGTTACATTAAAATAAAATGGCTAACAAATATAGTTCCATTTGGAAAAATATATTATTGCATATTTAGTAGAATACTTTTATAGTTTATCTGTTCTTGATACTTTTACTTTTCTTAAAAATTTGTTTTTATATTGGTAATAATTTGATTTTTGCCTCTTACTAGTCACTATTTTAATACAGCAATGGCTTATTGCAATAAATCACTGGTGCATGTTTTCTTAATTAAATTAATAAATACTAAAATTTACTCTTAAAGAAAGAGACAAAATGCTATATCCCTTAAAAGTCCTATGAAATCGGTGTTTTTTGGTTGTAAACCATTCCACTTCTAGGTCGAACTAATTAATTTTTTTTAATGTCATTAGTACTGTAACTATGTTGTTACATAAAATATATTTCATTTTCTGAAGTTATTCTTTAAATGCACAATAATGAGCTGTAGTTTTAAATATACAAGAATGTAATTTTTAAAAAAATATCCTGATACCGTTCTTAAGGCAACATGGATGGTCATAAATAGATTCTATGTTCTTTGATACGTATTTGATAGGTTGCTTTGTTTACAGAACACTAACATACTCATGACATGTATTCTGAAAATGTACAATAGAGCCTATCCTGCACAGTTAACCATCTGAGACATCAAAGAAGGACCATTGAGCAGGCCTGGCCGGGTACTATTATTTCCCTTCACCTTTGCTCTTACTTTCCCCTGCTCCCATTCCACCTACTGGTCCTGTCATGCCAAAGGCAAACCAACTAATAAGCTAAAAGTTAAGCACATTTTAAAAACTGTAACCTCCTACCTCACTGATTCTTTGCATGCACATGTAGTTTATTCTACCTAGTTTTAATCTATCTCCTCCTCTCTTCATTTTCTCATAGAAGTACTTTGTACCCATCACAGTTCAGCCTCTGCAGCACTTTCAGTCACTGAAGCATAACCACAATGTTCTTAAGTTCAAGTGTTGCCAAACATAACCAAATGATTTGATTCCTCTTCTTTTCTCCCTCTTACTGAAGCCAAAAATATTTGGATAGTCTCTCCTAACCTAATGTGATCCAGCAGAGTTTGCAGTAAAGCAACTAATGAGTTAACTAAAAGTTACTTTTCCATTGATTTCCATGATGAAATTAGAACTTCCCTGGAAGAAAATATGTTATGGATAAATACTAAAAGATATTTACTATGAAAAATCTGTTCAATTTACATTTTGAAGACAAATAATATAGAATATCTTTTGATAACTGGTTCAGAAATAAGAAAAAATATCATCGATAAGGTGGTGCGCCATTAGAAAAAAATAAAACTTTTAAATAAATTAGCCAAAACACTTTTTGTAAAGCCATCAGCCCTCCCAATCTCATATTTTGTTCTCATTATAAATAGAGAAATCAGTAAAATTTTAGCATTATGGCCATGTTTTCCATTATCCTCACAAAAGGGGCACAATTTCAAAATGAGCTCTCCATTTCTTTGTTGTTTTAAAAATATTTGCCTGCATTTTCTTCATTAATTGAGAACACTGGCCTATCATGTTGTTAAACTCAACAAAGATCACAAAGAATTAAAATCTTGAGCAATATGAACTACAGTGTCTAAAGATATTTTCCCCCCTGTCAATTAGCTAATTTCCTATTAAAACCAGCTAATGTGCCTGTGATAACAATTCTGTTTAAAATCAGATGTTCTGTTTATTTAATTGATGCCTGTTGTCCTGATTAGAGTGGACAGACAAGCTTAAACAATGATGGTTGAGTCTGGTTAATGTGTATCATTGGAAATCGTTCATAACTCGCTGTGCTTTATTTGCTGTTAACTCTGGAGGTGTTGCACAGGGGAATGCCCCAGTCACAAGAGAGAGATGATGAGATCCTGTTATGCAGTTTCTGATTTTAAGCTGGAATGTATTTCTGACTGGTTCACTTCTGTCAAAGTTGTTAGTTGGTTGCAAAGAATGTTTGTAATGTCAAGTTTGTAAAGGGATGCCAACTTCCATACCCATACCTCATCCCACCCCCAGGAGCGGAGCAGGTTATACTATCTAGTATTTTTCTGTTACAAGTAAAATTGTTTGTTTGCTTTTCAGTTTCATCCTGCTGATTCAAGATAAGTAGTACATCTAAGGACACACAGTGTCAGCTCACCAAGATCTATACTTTTAAGCAAGCTACTATGTAAATTTGGTTACCTCTGCCCTGGGATTTAGGCAGTCTGGATCACAGCTCTCTCACTGACTGAATGACCCTGAAGTCACTAATTTTTTCTTAACTGAATTTCAAAATGAGGAATTTTCATTATCTCTTCCAGATAAAATAATTTATGATTCTATGTGAATGCTTTATGTCCCATACCTTAACATGTGGAAAACAATCAATCATTAAATTAATTTGCAAGTGATCTTTATCACAACTTTTATTGTAGTCAGTTTTACTGCAGTAGAGACATAACATTTCAAATGAGGATAGAGCGTAGTCTCCAGATATGAGAAGTAATGGTTCCACAATAAAAGTTAGTGAGTTTCTGTTTAGAAGGGAACTTTGGTAAAATAACAGCACTTCACTAGAACACTGTAGCATTGGCTAACAATCAGATGGCTTGTGTTAAAAATTCTCAATCACCAATTCCAATGAAATCTTTGAGAAGTATGTCATCAAATTCCAGTATAGAATTACTGCTATTATTATGTCTGAAGATTATCATGAAACCACAGGTAATTACCACTGGATTTCATTTTGTCTAACTTGCTGTTTTATGAATGAATTCCTTTAATAATGGTTTTGAGAAATTACAACCTAAGTTTTAACGTCTTCAGTGACAGAGATTTCAGAAAACAGACCATTCTAAGGAACAGATTTTATTGAGCATTTCTTAAGATAATGAATTGTGTCCTAATATGGAAGCAATTTTCTCCCATTTAAGCTTACTGGCATTTGTCCTGCCCTCAGGAATCACAAAGAATGAGTCAAATCCTTCGTCTCTTCTGTATTAAAGTCCTTCAAATATCTCAAGTGGCTCTCCTCTCTTCAACATGTCTTCCTTAGAACATCAGACATTTTCTTGGATTCACATACTTTTAAAAGCACAAGTAGTAGGTGTATATGCATTAAAAAGTAAAAATGTAGCAGCTTAAATTGATAATCATCAATATTTTTCTTTTTTGAATTAAACGTCTTCTTAGGAATTATGTAGGAACCCTGTAACATCAAAGGTAGTTGATCAAATGATCTTAACATTCCATGCCACTGAGTCAAAGCAAGTTCTCATTATCTTTCTCAAGAAGAATCTCCAGAGAGATAAATAAGCCATCACATAAAAATTATATCCCTGATGTAGCTTGGTCTGTATATTTTACAGATTAGCAAACCATGTCCCAGGGAGCTTAAACAGAGTTTATTAGTGAACCTCGAACAACCCTCAGTTTCTAAAATTCCTAGTCTTCCCTATATTGTAGAAAGTTGGAAGTTACTTTAAAAACCAGCCAGTCAAATCCCTCATTTTAGTGAAGTAAGGTCTTGAGAGTTATGTGATTGATCCCTATCTTCTGTATTTTGCTACCTTCTTCATAAAGTACTAAAAGGCAGAGTGAAATACATTAATTAAATACACTGCACATAGCATATATCTTCAATAGCAATGATAGACAAAGCGGATGGAGGTCCTCCATTGTTAAGAATATTGCCTAAGATTTTTATACATAGTCAACTACCTAAAGGGTATTGCTTTGGTTATTGAATCTAAGAAAAACAAAACAGGGAGCATGTATTCTACAACTTATAAAGCATCATTCAGTATTACAGAGAAAGAATTTATGTAGGCACCAGAGCTTTTGAGAATATAGAGTCATGCATTATAATTACCATATGGAAGATGTTCATTAAGATTATATACGTTCATAATATATGAAGCACATTTGGAAATGGAAATCTTAGACAGGGTCAAAGAAAAGGCATGTGGCATGAAAAGTATTCTCTGCCAGCAAATTAATTGAATTTCCCAGTTCTAGAAAAGGCCACATATTTTGTGCAGGCACTCAGTGTAAGTCAGATGTGCATGGCCTCTGAGAGGGTGCCATAATCTACTCATAAATAGGACTCCCCGAGGGCTAGTGACAGCAACTTGGCATTAAGGAAGGGTTTACGTAAATGAAAAATTTACTTTGCAGTGACTTTTATTAGGGAAAGTCCATATCTGACAGTGCATCTTTTATATATATTTCAATCTTATGTTCTATTTTGTCCTTCACGTAACATATTTTTACGTGTGAGTACAGATTACTGGTCATTAAAATCAATGATATGTATTCAAGAAAATAAGGTTTGTTCTGTTTTTGCTTCCATCTTTCACCTCTGTTGATCCACTGATACTACCCACGTAAGAACATTTTTATTTTAGTGCCAAATTTGTTAGAATGGCGAATGGGCTTCTTAGGGAAAGATCCATCTCAGGCACCAACCAAGCTGAAACATGTATTCAGTAGAAAAATAAGAAGTAAAGACTGAAAATTATTTTGCCTCCATCAAGTGCTATTTTTCTATATTAGTTTATTTTTTCTGTATTTTTCAACCATTTTTATGTAAGTTTGCATTTATTTATATACTATATACTATTCAAACCACAAATTCAGATCAAAGCCATATGTAGTTTTAGAGTGTACCTATTTTTTTTTTCCTTAACGTACTACACGGATTTTCCAGGTTCTTCGAATTGACCAAATATAAGAACACAAACTGGGGGAGCCCATCCTGAGTTCCTCATTGTATGAAAAAGCATTTGCACTAAATGAATGCTAAAAGGACTTGCAACCAAATAATACAGAGCAACTAGGAAGACTGGGGCTGTGACCCAGATAAGAGTATCTAGAGAGACATTATATATCTAGATATTATGACACAGTGTCTGTCTGAATTTAGGTCTTGAGACTACTTTCATTTGGAAAAGGACTACAATTTATTTTGTGTTTTCCCTTTGGGAAAACACAGGATACATGGATTCAAGCTACAGGAAGGCCGATTTTGGCTCAATGTAAGAAAAAGCTGGAAAGTTAAAGATGTCCCAAAATACAGTGAGCTACCTCTGAATTTTGGAATAATAACTGCAATTATTCAAGCAAGAGATGAGTGATTCTTATAATGGCATTGAGGGTTATGTGCATAGTCTAAAACTAGATTGGTTGACCATAATTTTTCCACCAGCTCTTAAAATTCCATGACTAATTCAGCAAACATTTTTTCTATGCTCCAGTCACTCCACATAAAGGAAAATAGATATAAAATGATCCTTATATTTATGGATCTAACAGATTGATTAATTCTATGACTATCTGAGCAGAGAGAACGGTGGGGAGGACTAGTTTGACATGTCTCCTAATTTCCCACCAAGCTCTGTCTCAAAGGTGTTCACAACCTTTTTCAGTTCTTAATTCATAGCTCCAAGTTAATGCTTAAGCCCTTATCTTGCTATCTAAAGCATAGCTCCAACAGAAAAAGTCCTAGAAAAATACAGTATACACAAATCAACCTATCTTAACTCGCCCTTTTTTTCTTTGTAGCCATTTAACTCAAAGGTTTTTGTAAGAATAATGGAAGCACAAACTCATAAAGTTCTTTTTCTCTACCTGTACTGATTTTTTCCTCTACAGTTTTATTTCATATTCTTTAAAAATCCTCCTAGTGTCCATGGTTTTCAATGTTATGTTTCTTGCCATTTTTATTACTTTTCAATTTATTTACTTCTCCACATTTTTGTTTCATTTTTCTCAAAATTTTTTTCCTTCTGGCTTTATCCTCTTTTCCAGATCTATATTTTACTTCTCCACTTTTTAATTTTAATTATAAACTGGTAAGACATTTTTCCTGTATGGTTCGTGTTTCCTTTACTTTCCTATAATGTAAAAAATAATTTCTCTGATTACCTTTTCCTCAAAACTTTAGAACATTTTAGTTGAATTTTCTTCTTCCCACATGAGATATAAGTGTATCTATGCTTCTTTTCTTGCCACTAGATTTGGTACATCTAATAAAATTTAAATTCTCTCTTTTCTGCATTTGCAATTATTGTATACTTATTTGGTTTTCAATTAAAGTTTAATGTTTGGCAGAAAATAAATTATTTCTTCTGAGAAAAATATATTGAGTAATCTGTGAAACTAATAATGGTCAAGAACCACAAGTTAGGGCAGTATAGACAGAGTGGAGGGAATGAATGAGGGAAAGAGTCCACATGCAGGTATAAAAGACAAATAGCTGTTTTGTAAGTATCCATTCATTTGTCCAACACTTAATAAGTAACCAACACTAGGAACATAGAAAAGTTCATAAAGGGTAAGATTGAATCAGGTCCTCTAGTACCTCTGAGTTGAGTATGAATGAGAGTCCCAGCTTTGCTTGGGAGGAATCAGGAGAAATTTCATAAGGCGTATCGTACTTTAGTCAATTCTGAGTGAACCTGTCAACACTGGATTTCTCCAAGCCTCATTTTGTTAATCTATTAAATATGGGTGATAATATATTGTCTTAACTTTGTTCCTTTATGTGGAAGCTCATTAACATTGTGCCAGACAGTAAATTCTGAGAATATGTTTGCTGCTATTATTATTATTGTGAGTTTTCCTAACAGACCTGAGAAAAGGGCCCTCCAGATGGAGAGACCCAACTGTACAAAGGCCTGTGGACATGAGAGATTAGACCCACTGAGGAAGATGTGGAGGCCAGAGCACAGCATGCATCCAGAGTAAACACATAATATAAAGACCAGAAACATGTATAGAAACAGTATCATGAAGGACAACCTATGATTTTAAAACTTTATCAGATAACAAGCCACGCATTCCTGTATGAAGATTAAGTGTCCAGCCCTTAAAGGTTAATAGTCACATGGGCAAAAATGAGTATAAATCAAAATGGTTTGTTTTGTTTATGTGCACAAACAAGTCTTAATTACATAACCATTTCAAAGAATACCACAAATAATGCCGCCACACACATGCACACCTATAAACACACTCACTGTTTTTGTTCAGACATCTGCCAATAATCTCCCTAGCCCAGAGGTAGTATACTAATCACATGTCTCAGAGATCCTGACAGAGTCACAACGATGTAATACAGAGCCTGACACATCCTCAGAACAAGACCCGGCAGGAGCTGCGAGGACCAGTTCCTTCAGTGAAAAAGGAAATCAAGAGGGTGGGGTTTCCCTGTGATGACTGAGTGTTGATGTTTTATAGGTTATGACTCTGTTGGAGTTTGAGCCCCGAGGGACTAGCTCCTTTCAAAACGTAGCAGCCTGAACGGAGGTAATCCTGGGACTGTGGAAAGAAACATTCCCTTCCCTCTGCCTCACATGCCACTAGCTGAGTTGACAAAAGGAAGTTTTGCAGAAAGCAGCATGCATTGAGCTCTCACATTTGAATGGCACAGTTTTTGTAGGGTGTTTAGATTTATTTGAACTGGCTTATGCCAAATTTTCTATAACCAAATGAATAAGCATTATCATTAATGTGTATGCAATTTTTATGCAGTGCTTTTGAAAATCAAAATGTTATATTAATTGAATTTTGAGTTAAAACTCACAAAGTATTCCTATTTTACACTTTTCAATGATATGTTATAAAACAGGTGTTTGTAGACCATTGAATGTGACAGAGGTTAAACATGCAAGTTTCATTTCTTTCATATATATTCAGTTGAGACAGCTGTGTAACACCTTTCTCTAAAAATGATGTCATTAGTCCTTCCATATCTTTACTTAAAAAAAACTGTACAGGGAATTCTGAAATGTATAGCATGCTGAAATATGGAAAGATATGCTCAGGGTGAACAATTCTTCCACACAGTAGGCCCTGTGTAGTGGATAAATGTGTCTTGTAAATGTAAAAGAGAGACTATTAATGGAGAACGCAGAAGAGGGACAGCTGCACTGCTTCATGAGAACCGCCATACCTGTTGATTAATGGAGAGGCCTTAACAGCACTCTTCTTCCATGCGTCTTGCCATGAGGAAAGGGGAGAAGGGGAAAGGTAGTGATGGCCGCAACACCTGGGGAAGGGAGATGGGGAAATATGTAAAGGGAAAATCAGCAGGCCCTACACAATGGTGTCCATCCACAGACCTCGCCAATAAAACAATTCTGAGAACTCTGAGCTTGCTTGCTTGCTTTTTTAAAATCTAGATAAATTTCAAAAGGTAATTTAAACAAATTAGGTATTTTGGAAGGTGTAATCTGAACATCCTCACGGCTATAATCACCCATGTCCAGGGATAGGAGGGTGGAGCGCCGCACATAATGAGCTACCATCTTATTCTTGCTTTTTGACTAAAGAAGGTAGCTTAACTCAGGCCTTTGATATATGGATATAGAATTTTTTTAAGAACAGATTTAGGAATAACTAGAGGATAAACAATACCGAATATACATGTATATTTTCCCCAACATGAAGTAGGATTATTATCATTTCTTCATTCTGCCTCTACCCACTTGCTATATAACTGGCTCACAATGCACCTTCCTTTTCACATTCTCCTAAGTGTATGTAGTTTTGATATAAAAACAACTTCAACTTGTTAACCTAATAAAAAAGAATTGAAGTTCACAGAATCCCTATATACTGCAAGAGGTCAAACTAACAAAAGTTGTAAAAAGTTCATATTTTAATTATAGTTTTGTAGCCATGGTTTAACCTCAACTATATATGTTTTTAAAAGTATATATAGAGAATTATATGGAAAAAATAAAATGACAATGTTTAATGAACTTTTGATAATAGTAAGTTATTGAATTTTAATACTGAATAATTGCTTTAATAATATCAGTAGATGAGATACTACCACATCTGTAAAACACTGTTATAGGTTTTGCTCTTAGCATTTATTTAAAGAAATCTTTAACCCTGTATGTTTATATTTAAATATAAACTACATATCAAAAATGATTATTTTATTATTTAGAGAAACTTTTATATATAATGGAGATCAAGTTATAAAAATATATGCATATTTTATGAAGAAGAGCAGAGGTGTCTCACTGTGAGTTGGGGAGGTGCTGATAATGGGGGAGCTGTGCAGGAGTGGGGCAAAGGGTTCATGAGAATCTCTACCTTCCTCTATATTGCTGTGAACCCAACTGCTCTAAAATCAAAGTCTTAAATAAAAAGTAGTCAAAAGGAAAAAAGAAGTATTGTTAAACTGAAAAAAGATGGGAATTAATTGTCCTTTGTGAAAAAAAATTCTTTGACCCCTCACACCAATATGGTTTTTAGTGTATTATTTATGGAAAGGCTGGAGCATTCTTGGATTTTTTTCTCTAAAGACAGGGATTTTCATGAATACATGTTTGCATTCTTGTTTCTGAATGTGATTCTAACCTTTAATCCTGATGTTCAGGAATGCAGCTATCACAGACATCTTTGGGGCTGGGAGAATGATAATCCTTTTAGTCTTGCCTTATTCCTGTTTAGACAGGGTAACTCAAAACTTTCCAATTTCTCAACTTCTCTGGTCTTTGACACATGGCTTACCATCAGCCATCATCTGTGTTTAAAATAACATGACCCACCTAATGCTTAGACAATACTGTTAGTCAGCCCTTGAATTGAGAAATTTGGAAACTAATTAGTAATCATAAGAGATTAGCATCAAAGATTTCTAAGCCATATGCAGTATCTAAGTCTGTTGAATTAAGTGAAACTCAGAGTAGCAAGCTTAATTTTTATCTGATAAGACTGGACGTGATTCTTTTGTAGCTTTGCCCTTTTTCTTATAAATTTTTGATTTTGTATTTAATTTTTAAAATATTAATCATTAACAATTTGAAATTTAAACCCCCCTCCAAAGTTACAACCTATATATTCCAGTAATATCAAAGTAAAAAAATAAAACCTAATTCCTACATTTAAATATTCCTAAGTGATTATTTTGGGATCAGCATTTTGTCTTTGGAAGAATCAAATGTGGGAATATCGCAAGCCAGAAATAGAGGAATCCACATGCTTTTAATTTGTGGCAATATACTTGAATCTAAAATGAAATACCACATTTTTTTTGTATATAGGTCCTTAAATATCCAAAGGGTTTTATATATAGTAAGTTCTTCCTTTGACCTTAGGAAGTATATATTATTATTATGTAATGGATTTGCAAACTCACATTACACTATGAGAGATAGAAAATAACCAAACCTATACATATGAGAAACTTTGGAAAATAAATACACATACACGAAACACACAACACTAATAGTTCAGCTAGTACAACATATCAAGATGTAACAAATAATATAAAATAATTTTATAAATAGCTGAGTTTATAAGTGAAACAACATAGAATGGTACTCTAAAAGATTAATCTGGAACTTTAAAGAATCATGAATACATATTGTGGAGAATAGAACATTAAAGAGTAAGGGAAATAAAAACAAAAGCTATATTTTTTTACTATTTGAAAGGTAGGGACCAGGATAATAAAATAATCCCTGGTATTAAGGGGTATTTGGTAGGAATTTGCTTATGGACAATGATATGAGCTAGATTTTCCTTTGGAGAAGCGAAAAAAGCCCATATGCTATATGAAAATAAAAAGTAGACAGAGAGACAGTTTGTGATTATTATTTAGCATCATTGACAGCAAAGAGTTTGTAATGAGACTGGTTTTCTAATGGGAGAGGAACTCTCTGCCATATAGACAAAACAACAATAACATCATAGAGAGTACTGTGGGTCAGCCCATTGTAAAGTCGGCTTCTTCCAGTTTATTTTTGGAAAACATGTATGATCAGGGTAGGACTACTGATATTAAGATACTGATACTAACAGCTGTGTAATTTAGTGACATAAGCACAGAGAAAACACTGTGGAACTATAAGGTCAAAGAATAAGGCGTGAGTTTTGGTTCAGGTCGTCAAGGAAGACAATCTTTAAGTGGAGAAGAAAAATATACATCAAACTTAATAGTGCTTAGAAGTTAAAAGTGAAGACATAAAGGGGAATAAACTTTGACAAGACGGATACTGAGCTTCTTTGTAAAGACCAGGTAGGTGGTGGGTGAAGGATGGAAGGCAGAGTTTGCAGAAAGGGAAGCTGGCACAGCCTCACATAGCATGGTGGGGAGGAGGTGGTTGAGTGCTGGAGAGTCTGCAGTTAGTCCAACCAGAGTAGATTGTGTGGTGGGAGGAACACTAGAAGACACCTTGGCATGTAGAAGACACATAAAATGATACATTAGAGGGGAGATTAATTAGGCAGTGACACTGATGTTCTCTGCTTAATGCCCTTAAAACTTTGTCAAGACCTGATGAGCCCAGTACAAGGATATAAAGTAAATGTTATGACCATACAGCATAAGCATTCCAGATAACAGTATTGTTTCCTTACCCGATTTGTGAGGTCCACTTTAAAAGTAAATTTTCTTTCACAATTAGAAAAGAGATATTTTAACTCTGTGTCTAACTCTAAAACTTTCACAGTCTCTCACATTCATACCCAAGGCTCTTTTGAATGTGTACTATCCAGTATATCCTCTGGTAAGTGGGCTGGGGTCATGCTCTAGGCAATGAGAGGGTTCAGATTTTCTTTCATCCTCTTTCTTGCTATTGGTGGCTGGAAAATTATCAAAAAGGGCATTTTATTAATCATAATGCTAATATACAAAGTGTGCAAGGGTAGGGCTGGAATATGGAGAGGCCAGCATGGTTGTTTATGCTATGGTATGATGAGGTTAAAGTCTGCCCCGGGGCTACAGGAAGACTGAAAACCTATGCAGAGCAAGGAATGCCCCAGTTCTTGTAGTTCTCAGGACACTGCTCTACTGCACATATGACATTTCCCAATTTCCTTTTTGTTAATGAGGAACAAAGAGTACTTTATAAGTAGAAAATATACAATCATATAAACTCTGGATGATGTTATCAGTAAACACTTAACTACTGAGACTACAGGAAGAAAAAAACAGAAAATAGAAGGAAAAAAATCACTGTGAAGGCACCACCTGAAGCTTTCTTTAAAACAAAAAAAATTAAATTAAGATGAAAGAATAATTATTAATCCTTCATTCAGCTCTCTTTTAATAAGTGTTAAGAATGTGTTTGTAGTTATCCTGTATTATATTTGTATTTCTAGGATTTAAAGGCATAGATTGCATAGCTTAATGGCAATAAAAATCAACTAAGTAAAAGCATTTAATGCTTCCAGCTAACAGCTTTAGTAAAACAATTTTACAATGAAGAAATTAGGAAATATAATTAAAGAGATTTAATTGTAAACTTTAGCTCTAATGCCAAATTACCTTTTAATTGGGTTTGATATATACAAATTTAAAGTATGATGTATTAATGCAGTAAAAAAACACGAAATATCCTTTTGATTTTTTCTCTTTAATGTGAAGATGTTCATTATTTTATTTAATATTATATACTACTTCCTAAAATTAATTTTCATGATTGAATATTTGCCATACAAAATCTGGAGCTGTGATAAATTTTTCTGACAATTTTATTAAATTTCAAGATATAGTTGTATTAAAAACATTTTATAAAGCTTCAAGCAAATCTATATTTTGAATAATTGTTTTCAAATTTCTAATATTTTAAAATCTGCTTTCTCTAAAAACCTCACAATTTGTAACTATAATAACATTCCTCCCTATGTCTTTTATATAAACTAATAGCCTACCTGAGTACTTAGTGAATTGTTGATTAATATATTGGAAAATGTTCACTTAGAACTCTAATTTTAATTAATACATTATTTTACTCAATTGATATTCTAAATTTACTGTTTTCTAAAATATACATTTGAATATGGATTTTGTTCATTCTCTTCGTATAACTGAATAAATTTATAAAATTATGGAAAGCCTACATCCTCACACAGATGTTTATAGTCTCTGCAACTGAAGGTTGTTATATGAATTTGATTACTGAGTTTTGCTCATAAAATATGTAATGAGTGCTCAATTTATGCTAGACACTGCAAACCCAAACACTGGAGTTTTGGGACTCATTTGCATTCTTAAAAACCATAAAGGACCCAAAGTACTTTTGTTTTTATATGGAGTTTATCATCATTGATATTCATTATATTGAAACTTAAAACACCTTGAAAACAATTAATTATAAATGTATTTGAAAATAGACATAACAAATTAATTCCCTGCTGACACAAATACTTTATTTTTTAAATTACTACCTTATTTTCTTAAACCAAAAAATTAACAAGAGTGACATTGTGATATATGCTAATAAAGGTGTGTGCTATGCAAAGTGCTAAGGACCAGAGTATCAGCAAGGGCTCCACAGAAAAGGTGCTATTTGCAGTAAACTTTAAAGAAAGAATTGGTCAACAGGAAAGAGAGGCTTCTGGAGACAGCAGGAAGGTGAAAGAGGTTAAGAACACTCCAGGGAAAGACGGACATGGCTAGACACAGCCTGATGTAATGAACATGAAGAAAAGAACGTGGTTTTTTTGTTTGACATATTTTCTTCAGACCCCATCTAAGCCACTCACTGGCTGCATGACTGAGTAAATCCCCTAAGATCTGTGAATCTCAGTTTGCTCTCTTGTGAATGAATAAAACTTACATATTAAGAATGTCCTGAGGATTGAGATGAGATATGTAAAGCATTTTCAAATATGGAAGCTCAAGAGAACACTCAATAATGTATTGTTTTTAGTTACATATTTAAGGAGTGTGAGTTGGGCATCATGCAGAGAACACAGTGCAGTGAGATGGCGGGAAGAGAAAGGAAGTTACAAACAAGAATGGAAAGGGCAACAATGAAGTTCAACTGGTATAGAGGTCCAAGGTGAATATGAGCGATTGGAAAAACAGAAATACAATAATATGAAATGAAGTACCTTGGAAACTCCAAAGAGAATCACTATTCAGACCTTGGCAAGCCCATTGCAAATCCTTGATTTCCACTTAGTGTCATTCCATCCTCTCCCAGGAAAACAAAGCAAAACACGCTGCAATTTAGAAAAAGTGTATTCCAAGATCTTCTTAAATATAAAATGAAATAGGTAAAGAATGATAGGAGTGTGGGAAACTTACTTAAAAGAGAAATTTAACCAATGTCTTCCAATGGCTTACAGAAGTTTTTTGAACATTCCAGCTGTCTTTGAAATCAGATTTCAATTATGTTTTAGTGATGAATGAATGAATATATAAATAAATATATATTTTATCCTATATGAACAATGTATCAAGAATGTGAACTAGAAATTGTGATGTTCACAACCTGGATTTGAGAATTAGTAGGCTCATAAAGTCTACTACTCGATGCTAATTTATCCAGAAAATATTTTTATTAAGTGTATTATAGAGAATATTATGATTTTTTTCCCATGCTAGGTGTGTACCATCCAGATGCTCTCTTTGATCTCCTAAGTCCTTGATGATGATTAGAATGCTAAAAGAACTATTTCCCAATTACAAAATAAAGATTTTTCTGTTGCCATATCTTATATCTTCATTCTGTCAATTAGGACACAGAGAAGAACGATATACTTAATAGAGAAGTGTATCTTTGAAATACAAAACCCACTCTTCATCAAGGCCAAGGTTTAGAATTTTATGAAACACGATAAATATCCTGTCTCAGGTATAAACACTTGCTAGAGTAGTAAGTCAGTAAGAACAATATGAATGATCAGCAAGAACAATATGAATTTTAGGTGAGAAAGTTTGCAATCCTCTGTATACAAAGAGTCTGGGATTAGCCTGTTCCTTTTCTTACATGTTATATTTTATACTAATAAATCATTCACTGATTTCTTGACCACCATAATTCAACCCAGAGTAAGTTACCAGAAATAGCAAAGAAAATAAAGCATAAAAGCCAAGGTAATAATGAAAACCATGGGTGGACCTTGGGCCTAGAGACTATTAATTTATTATTTAATTCAGCAATTACTTATTGAGCATCTACTCTATACCAGCCACTGCTCTAGTAGCTGGAGATGCAATGAACATGAAAACATGGTCTCCATTTTCATGTAGCATAAATTACTAGGTGAGATATTTAATAAATAAATATAGGCCTCCATTCCACCTAGTACATATACAAATAATTCTAGAAATTATTTTTCAAGAGAATGTTGTTATAAAAATTACTTGTAAAACTTAAACCACCTCTCTGCTTTATAACTTCTCAACCCTCTTACATCCTGAACTTGTAAATATATATTTAGTAAAGCTCCATATCCAAGCAGACAGGTGTCTGACTCCCAGAGCATTCATCATCTAGGACTACAAATGACTGTCCTAAGGGCTGAAATTAAATATGAGATGAAAACTTTTACCTTCATTTCTCAGGTCTCATGTATGTGTGCATGCATGTGAGAGTAGTTTGTAATCAATTTACAGTGATAACTCTAGGAAAAAATCTTCCTATTCAGCCATCCTTTCCTTGAGC
Organism: Smutsia gigantea; assembly: GCA_032199065.1. Taxonomy (NCBI): domain Eukaryota; kingdom Metazoa; phylum Chordata; class Mammalia; order Pholidota; family Manidae; genus Smutsia; species Smutsia gigantea. Next base: position 36,518 of record JAVSCE010008987.1, read on the forward strand.
ACAGTTGGCTTATAGGTTCTTCACTGAAATGTCTCTGCACAATTTCTTGCAACCTCCCTCCTCTTAGTATCAACTACCATAGTCTATCTTTGCCAACTCAAACAACAGTTGTCAATTCTCAGTGAATTTAGCCACATAAATGTAATAGTCTACTAACAATTGGGAAACATATTTTTGTCAAAAATGCTTCAGTCTTGAATGAGATTAGCAGAAGCTATGCAAAGCCATTTTGAGTTTACTTAAATGAAAATGAAAACAAAATGGATGATTTCCTTTGTAACATTGAAATAACTCCACTCTGCACTGTTATTTATAATTTTAAACCTCCAGGAATGATTATTCATAGATATGTAGAATAGAAAGAAAGTAAAACAGTCTGTTCACATTACCCTTCATCTGCAATACTTTGCACAACATTCTTAAAGAATTTTAATTTATTTTTAAAACACAAGTTGTTCTTTGGCTATAAAATATCGCAGACGCTTAGTAAAACTCTTTTGTTTTTGGTATTATTTTCTTCTCAACATATTCATGTACTACCAAAGAGAGAAGCAGCATGCTCTAAGTTGAAATTCAGTTAATACATGAGAACACCTTGTAATACTGCCATTTAGATTATGTGAACTAAAATGCCAACTTGGGGCAATTCTATTCCCTCAAAGCATATATCTTACTTCATTATATATGTATGAATTCATAATGTTTTATTTCAAGCCTATAAAATACAGTATACTCTTGAGAAATCTGACAGATGATAAAACTGTATGAGTGGTACATATGCACATGTTTTCATACTTCTGCAAAATTGCTGATTTCTTTTTATTTCAGTCAGCTGTCTGAATTGGTTGACTAGCATCAAATTTAATAAACAGCATATGGGCATGCTAATATATGTGAAGAACCTGTTCTTTCTTTATCCCCACATATATGCTCTTTTGTATGTCAGTTAAGTTATACATTTCCTGGGTGGGAGGGGGACTTGAAAATAAGCCATATGCCACATGAATTTCTTTGTAAAAATAATAGCTACCTTTATTTTAAGAATACTGCATAAAAAGTGACTAAATACTTTTCTTAGTATACTCTATTTTTACATAATGAACTCAAAATGCCTTTGTAGTTTGCTGTTGCATTTTTTCTATTTATAAAATATAACTTCATAAAATCATATTTTGTGGGGCCAAACTCTTGAGTCTTTTAAAAATCAATTCCCATGCCAATGAATGGCAGTTCATTACAAGAAGAATCCTAAAATCATATTTTTTATGTTAAGATTGTACTGATCAAACACACTAAATTTCTCAACAGTTTCAATTAAAGTCAATTCAGAATGTGGGATGATAAAAACTTTTTAAAAGTTCTAGACCAAGAAAAAAACAACAACAACAAACAAACCACTCTTTAAATTGTGGACGAGACTTTTAAAGTTTAATTCCTGGGAGATAAAGAAAGAGGTTAAACCCATTTTGATATGCCACATGCACTTTATAAGCATTGGTTATAGCCCTGAATCCCTCTTGTCTCACCCCAATATTCCTCATTCTGGGGTAATCACTGGTGTCAAATTACAGACTTATGCTCATCTTGGTCTGGTTTTCCTTGGACATGAATTCAAGCAATTTCTTGGCCTTAATTGACCCTTCTTTGTCAATACAAGAAACAGATAAGGAAATATATTAAAAACAGCTATGCACATGGAACATTACATTATGCATAAGAGCATGTATTTACAAAATAAATGTGTACTCTAAATTTTCCTGCATCAAATCTAGACTGGCAAAGCCAGGCCATGACTGATGAGAAATGCTAATGGCATACCTCTACAGTGGTTCATGCATTCGAGATCTGAAATCACTACAGCATCGCATTTTTATAAGGCATCACTCGAATACTGTTCAATGTGAATATTAGATTTCTTTATAGAGACAGTCATGTTCCCACAAGCCATAATTTTAATAAATCACCAGATATATAACTTTCATTCTCACATTTACATTACCAAGTATTTTATGAAGCAATTTTCTTAGTCATAGCACTGAGACTGTTCATTGATATAAATAAATAAATAAATACTATTTCAACATAAAACCCTTAACTCTAAAGGAAAATAACTGCTGGAGTCTCACAAGAATACAATTCACTATTAAAGATAATTCAGTTATCAGTAGGGTCTATCTTGGATTGCCGCCATGAAGGTTTATGACAAGAAGCAGAAAGACTTTATTATAACAAGCATTGCTGAAGCCAAGGACAGAGCTATGGCAGGGTTCCAGTGAGGAGAGGCAGAGCGTGAAAAGGCTAACATGCCACAATATTGAAATTGTTATTATAAATAACTGGTACATTTACCTCAGATCATCATATATTCTCAACAGAAACTTGAAATACCAACTATGTCAGCATCAATCCCAGGGAGCAGAGTTTCTTGTTGAGGCCTGTTCTTGTGCATTCACAGTGCCAGGCCTAAGTGTTCCCGGGGATGTTTCAACTTAAATTAAAAAACAAGATCCCTTGTAAGGAAAACCAGACCTTTTGTTGTAAAGGATATTTGGAAATGATGAAATATTTAAGGAATCCAGGGAAATAACCTTGAAGCAATATTTTAAAATACTCTAACTTAACATATATCTATTTTAACCAAATCAGCACAATTCTATAAGTCTGTATTGTAAAAATGTAAGTAAACACCTTATTCTTGAAGGGGGAAAAAGCAGTAGAAGGCATTTGAAAACCATAGCCTTAAGTTAACCTTGCAGTCTCTTTGTTAGTATTTTACTTAAAGGATTATATTGAATTCCAGGTTGGCATGTTAAGCAATGAGAAAAAATCATCCCAATTTTAAAGGCACATGTACTACAAATTTTCTATTTGCCCTTGAATAAAACTTACTTTAATATAAAAAGTATTACTTATTTTTACAATATAAAGTCTCAATATGTAGGGGGCTGTCCAGTTTGAAATTGATGAAACTACTGACTTTAACAGAACATTTCCAAAATAAAATCTTTCTGAAGGCATAACTTACTACTCAAGTTATTTCCAAGATGTGTTTTAGCTTTCTCAGGCTAGCCTATCAAGGGTGATGTGTGTGTGTATGTGCATGCATGCATTTGTGGGTCTGTGTTTCCCAGGTGACCAATGCTGAGTCTTTTTGCAGTTTGTTCATGAATTTCAGAATGAGTATCCAAAATACCCAATACTGGGAAGTCAAATTCTCTACATGTTGAGCCATTAAATAAAATATTTGTCCTCAAAATTGTTAAGGAAGGCACATCAGATACAAGAAGATAGTTCATGAAGTACAATCAATAAGAAGACCAGCTAAATGAAGTGCAAAAAAAATTATAATGGATCCTTTTGCTCTTTGGAATCAATGGCATTAACCTTCCTTTAGAAAGAATGTGTATCTGAGCAATAACATGTAGGAATATTTCTCAAGCTGATAAAATGAAAGAGCCCAGAGGCAGGCATCTCTCTATATAGCTGTGTTACATTTTCTGTTCTTTTTTCCTTTACTGAGGTGAAAGAACTGCCTTAACTGCTTCAGAAATGCCCTGACTTCTTAAGGAAGGAAAAGAGGGCCTTAGCACTGATGCTAAAATATAGATGATAATTACAAATGAGCAGCAGCGGCAGATGGGGCCTTTCAGTTGCTTAATGACTAGGTCAATTACTGGCAAACGAAATATGCTGCCTTCTCAATGAAAACAGGTATTTTTACTTAATCCCACACTGAAATATGCATTATCTTGTCTGCATTTGTGTTCCTAAATACATGAAGCTATCCATATGTCAAATTAATAAAACAATCTTTTTATTTGTAGGAAAGACAATTTACAATATCTTAAAAGCTAGCACCAATTGAGCCATCAGTCAACCTTTGTAAAGCATATTTTCCCTTGACCACAAAAAGATTTAATAAGATACACTTGAGAATAAAGGACTTGGAAATTCTTCTGTGCAGATGATATATATATATATACTTTAACTTGTTTATGCCAGTGATTTCAAAATTCGTTTCCAATTTATTTTAATTCTTTATCTTCTTATTCTTAAGCAAATTTGAGCAAGTTCAATAATTAAGATCAGCTGATAGGCATAATTAAAATAAATATTCCTTAGAGAGGCAGGGGTTTTGTGTTGCAATTAAAAATATGTGTACCCAATTTTTGAAATTGCTAAGATATTCCCAAAGTTGATCACAGACTATAAAAACATATTATTTAACAAAGTACAATAGTTTTGAAGATAGCAATGTGGGTATGGAAGTGTTTTTTTCCCTATATTTATCAAACAGAGAGGAAATTTTGAAAGCAAAACCACTAAGAGTTTACACATTTAACTTACTTTTTTGCTTATTTTGAAATTTCCAATATTACTGAGACAATATTAAAAGTATTAAATAAGCTGTTTAAACATCTTTTAGTGCTTGCTTTACTGAATGGTTTGCATAATTAAAAAGTTAATTGCTTTGTTTCCACAATCTTTGGGAGTCCTGGGACAAACTCTAGAAGCAGGCTCCTAATGGTGTATTTTCTTATGAGTAAGCATTATCCTGTTGAATGAAGCTCCTTTCCTACCTTGGCAGAAGGACACAGTGAAGGTTGTGTGTGTGTGTGTGTGTGTTTGTGTGTAGACTGAATTCCCAATTAATACAGGCATAAGAAATATAACTATTAAATGTAACCAGTGAATAAAGCACCTTTAATAATCCTCACCCTATTTGGGTATACTGTATTTCATTAAGCAGCTCATGATATTGAGTCTATTATCCTGTCATTCAAAGAAAAAACAAAAATGAAAACAACTATTAGCCTCTTCCTGATTTTTATGATACGAACACTCGGCTACTTCACTTATGATCCCAGGTATCAACATTTACGTCAAACTACAAATTAAATTTGTTCTTGATGATGAGATAAAATATTGTTTACACAAGGTTATAAAAAATGCATTTTGTTTTAGAACTCACATAAATAAAAAGAGGAATTCCCTTAATGTTCCTGTAAAGTAGGAATGGATTGTTGCCTGCCTTAGACAAATGAGGCAGTAAGATCAGTGATTTGCTCAAAACTACATAATAAATTAATGCTTCTATTAAATAGAAAATAAAAACTAAATTTTTCCTACTTAAACATGCTCTTAAAATAAAAGTAATTATCATGACTACAGCAGGTCTTCCTGAGCTTTGAATGTCATAATGCAAATGTAGCCCTTTGGAGCTAATAGCAATAAAGCAAGATTAACAAATAACAATAGCTACCCTGAGTTGAACACCTAGTGTTTACCAGTTATTAACCATAATTTTACATATATTCTTCCCAGTTTCACCTATAAAATGCAGATAATATTACCTTCCTCAGAGTGATTCTACAAAGCAAATGAACATTATTTGCTTTATATTCAGGTTAGCTCTAATGGACCATAAAAGTATTAGTTTATTATTTGAATTTTTCCTTACCCTTTTATCATTTATTTATAGTTACTTAATAAGGATCCTCTTTCATCATTGTAGTACTTTTTTGATAGAAGACTATCCACTTTATGGCAGATTGTTCTTTTCTGGTATTTCTCCCTTTATGTGGGTATGTGTGAGAGGGAATTACAAGATCTACAATTCCTTTGTATCTGGCATTAGAAATACTTCATGATGACTTCATCTATTTAGAATCCCTTCAGCCCTTTATGCTTGACTTGTATTGCAATTGGGATGTTTTGTACTTTGTTGTGAAAATTCTCTCAAATACTCCCAAAAAGTTGATTTCTACAATTATAATGTATTTAGCTTAATTAGCAGTTTAAGTAGAGAAATTAATAAGCACTATGTATCAGTGCCTAATAGGCAGAATCGATCCATACTCTGTGATTGGTGATCATTTTTACAAGGCTTTTCTTATTGTCATTAATATTTGAGAGCTGTCTGTAATCTCAGCCTTTTAGGAACTGCTTTGCTACTGGGTACTGAATGATCTTTAATAACTATTTGATGACTATCTCTGTAAGCTACTGGTTTCAGTCATTTACTACTCCTTAATAATAAATCCAGAAAAATATATGTAGGCCTCTTAAAGACAGAAGCCAAGTAGCTGCAGAAAGTAATGTGAAGTTTTTAATATGTTTTCTTTGTCTGTGGTTTTCTCAGAATTACATTTGTTATAAATATCAGCACTTGTTCACAGTAGATAGAGAGCCATGTGCTCTAAGATTTGACAATCAAAAGGGAACCCAAAGGGACTAAGAAACCACTCTTTGTAGCAAACTGTATGAGGCCAGAGAACATTTCTGTAGATATGAAAGCAATCATGTGTGTAATAAATATTATGAACACAGTGAGTCTGACTGAATGTGCAAAAAACTTGTAGAACCTGAAGAATCTTTAAAGTATCTATAAATATGTGAACATAGTATGTCGCCATTTGATGTAGTTTTATTAAATGATAACTATCAAAGAAAATGTATGTTTGTGTATAACTACACAACAGTCTCTCAAAGAAGATAGAATGGTAATTATTATAATTATTATCCCTATTTTGTAAGTGACTTATAGAGTACATGGACTGATTCAGGTCCCCTTCCTGAAAACGTGATGAAGCTTGAACTAACTTGGGCATCAGCTCTCTGCAAATGTACACATTATATTACATCCTATAACACAGGAGAATTTAAATTTAAGAAGGACATTTTGAAACTGAAAACTTATAGATGAGACTTTTCAAAGAAGTATCCAAAAGGAATACAGAAAATTGATAGTCCAAAATGACTTAAATACAATGACTTTTGGTAAAGAAAATGAATTACTTGATCCTCAAAATGTCATAGACAAGGTATTGTAAGGGAGAAATGTGCCTGGGAAGGTGAAGTGAAAGAAGCAAAGGAGTAAGTTTATTAGAATAGATAAAATAAAGAAAAAATATGAAACTTCAGAGTCGATCTGTGTGCCAGTCCTCTAATCCTCCTTCAGAAGTGAAATGACTATCAGAGAACTCCAAACTTTTCATTAGGGTATGGAAGAGTAACGCTATTTTCAAAACCTTAAGAAAAATACCAAAGGCTAAATAATCAAGTCAGAAGTCCTGTACTTTGGGCTCTGAAATAAAATGTGGCTTCTTAAGAAAAACACACATGGGGACCTCTAAACCCATGGACAATTGATAGAACTAATTTAATAGCTACTTGATCCTTGGGGGCATAGATAATACTCAGACATGGGCTGCAAAAGAAAAGCATGTGGGTTTGATTTCACAAAAGAGGATAAAAACAGTCTGGGGCTGAAATAGGCAAGAATTAGATTTTAGATCTTTATTGTTCTGGGATAAAGAGATGAACCAGTGTTGTCCAGGAAACTAGAAGTGTCTCTCAAAATTGAATTCTCGAAGAACTAGTGAAGGCTGAATACAATTGATCACATTGAGTAAAGGGCAGTAAGCTTAAGGGGAAACACTGATAAAATATGGTTCTGTGTGAACACCTTGCTTCCAATCACCTGTTCAAGGGTGATGTATGCTCAACAATGTCTCTACCAAAGTGAAGGGAGAGAATAAGGATTGGGCCCTAAAACTCAATTTCCCCAAGGGTTTCTATTATTGAAGACTGAGTTTATCTTACATGAGAATTATCATTGAAATTGTGACTATATAAATTATAATGTTAAGAATGTCAAAGCAGTCTGGGAAATGTCTTTGATACACAATTTTGAGTGTCAGGTGCCACGTACTCAAGTGTTACAGCACGAAACTCTTCCGAGTAAACAACAAAATTGATGGATAACTGGTTGAATGTTTAGATAATGCAGACACCTTACAGAATGGACCAGAAGCAAGGAGGGAAAAGTAGTCTGGCTCTATCACCATGCCCGAAGCTGATACCGAGAAAGGTATTTACATATTTTAAGGAAGAATTTGCAAAATCCTTAATAGATGACCCAAAATAAGAACACAAATGCAAACAAGAAACACAAGCTAGAGACACAGGGTCATGGTTGGGGCCGGGGGCTGAAAGGCCCCAGATCCAGGGAGCCCCAGCAATCTGTCTTTCAGGATGTGCTCTCAGTAAGTGGTGGACTTGTTCCAGCAGACCTCATCTGGCCTCACTGAGTCTGGATGAAATCCTCCTTCTGGTTCCATCCTTATCAGGCAGTCTTTAAGAAGTATGCTGATTTTGCCCAGGTCTCTAAAAAAATAAGGAGTATTGCCTTGGAGAGAAAGCAGGGATTTTCCTATTTCTTGAAAGGGATATTCTCCTGTTCAGAAGTTAATAAACTGATATTCTAGTTTAACATGAGGATCTTGTAATATTGTTGAGAATTGGTCTTGGCTTTGTACAGTTCTGTGCACTGATGAAATAGTGATTTTTGGATTAAGAAAAAAATGTCCATGTACTTCCTAGAGCCCACTTGGTAACCAGGGTAACCAGACAAGTAGTCTTCTGGCACAAACCACATTTCCATACACTCTATTTGGTTCTCCAGTACAATGGAGAGTGCATTTGCAGGCAAAAAAAATGGACATTTCTAGATATTCTAATGAATCAGATACATGTATGTGTGACTAAATAGGAGCTGCATTATTTTTTTGGAAATTATTATGTAGAGATTGGCTAGATTATGTTGGGCTGGGAAACAAGTTTATCAATATAGTCCCTATTCATAATTCCTACTAAACAACAATGAACACAGAGAAAGGAGAATAAATTTATGTGACACTGATGGCTATCCTCCTTACATAAAAACAACATCAAAGGTGACATTTACTTGGCAAATAATTACTAGGAAATCTTTGCACATAATATTTTCGAGGCCCTTCTTCCCTTGCATGGTGTATTAGCTGTGGTAAGCATCTTTGACATTTTGACATTACATTTTTGCGGTGTCATTCAAATAGACAATAGACTGGAATTGGACCATCCTTGTGCTATATTATTGAATTTATTTCTCATGCAAATTCTATTTTCATTATTTTCTGCTTTGAAACATACCTATTTTCATAGTATTACTAATAACTGATAACATTATTACAGTGTCAAGAATCCTATAGTCACAAAATAAAATGTTTTGATGATAACCAAGACAATGTTATCAATTATTGGATCTCACTAAAAATGCAATTAGTCAGAAATGCTATTTTAATTTCAAGCCAATGATATGGACAAATGATGACCCAGGATAAAATAAATCATAAAGGTCATATTAAAGGCCAAAACTCACTTAAAAGAGTAATTATTATATCACTCAAGGAAAGATAGCATCAGTTATTATATAGAAATTTCAAACTCTGTAGTACTTTCAGAAAATTTTGTAAAAAAAAAAAACCAAAATCCTGAACAATGAAAGTAGAAGATGGTTAGAAGTTCATTAAGATTGGAGCCAAGGATGCACCCATGTTCTGCTTCTAACAGTGACACTGTAGTGGACTTGTTGACCTGAGTAAGAAATTCTCAGTATGTCTGTACACTGCGCTTCCAGTCTTCTGCTATCTCAGGCGTCCCACTTCTATCGGACCTCTAGCAATGTTGTTTCCCCTAGTCCATATACCTCAGTTCAACAATGTTTTTCGATACCTGTGTGCAGGGATTATTCCAAATGTACCATGCTATGTTGAACAAGGCAAAGGTGGTGTCCTCAAACAGCTCACAGTACAGTGGGAGAGGAAACATATCTCCCAGCTGGGTCTCCTAGAGCTCTTTCTTCATTAAGCAAGGTCTGCCTGTTCATGGGCCTACTTCTTTACTTTCGTCACTGCATCACTGGACATTTGAGAGCTGCTGCTTTGCTAATTCTAAACTTCCCTCTAGCCTGCCACATTTTTGCCTGCCTTTGCTTTAAAAAAAAAAATCCTCAGTCACCCTCACTGAAACTTACTTCTCCATTATTTTATTTTCAGTATCTTTTCAGATTCTGTGTTGGGTATTACGTCTTCTCTGGTGTCATATTCTTAACTGATGTACTCATCTATTCCCAAGATTTCATAATCAACCAGGGTTCCGATGACTCCTAAATTTATATTTCTGCTATTTATTTATACTCCTGTTTCAGATGCACATTTTAAATAGCCTGCTGTATATCACCTAAATTTCTCAAAGGTACCTTAAATCTATATGTCTTAATCAGATTCATTCTCCTGGAAACAAGCCATTCTTTCATTTTCCCAGGTTGACAAATAGTACCACTGTTTCACCATCTTCTCAGGCGGTATCATTTGTATCGCTCATTATTCTCTATAACCCTAGCCGTATTTCTGCTTATCAAATCCCTACTTACCTATTCTTCAAAGTTTGGCTATGGTTTATCATACCTCCAAACTCATATCCTCCTCTGGTTCCCATAGCAATTAATCTCTCCATATAGAGCCTCCCGTGCCTTTACTTTTAAAGATCTAATTCTGTACATGTCATTCTCCAGCACAATATTCACATGCTTTGAAGACAGAGAGCATGTCTCATTCACCTTTGAGTCCTTCATGGGAATTTTCAGAGTAAGTGCTCAACAAATGGTTATTGAACTTGACGAATTCTCACAATACTCCGAATTCCCTATTCATTGTATGAAGTTCCAGCTATGGCTGCTATTGACCTTTTGCTACAGAGGCTGAGTTGGGGCAATACAGCCTCACACTGAAGAAACAATGTGTATAATTCAGTATAGGGCACTATGGCTCATAGGAATGCAACCTCAGGGAAGCATAACCCTTTCTGTTCACATGTGGGTCCTCCAAGAACCTCATTGATGTAGATGGTGAGCATTTCAGAGCAGAAATAAAATAAAAAAATATATTTTGCAATACAAATGAAAGAGCACATGCTTTTTAAACAGCAGGGCACTGTTCTACTGTCTTATTATGACCAAATATTTTATAGCATTTGTCACAGATTTCATTTGAGTATATATAGTATCAAAAATTAGTTTCTTTTGAGATTATTATTTTAGCAGTTGAAAATATGTTTAAAATTTTCATTTAAGTTTAAATTTCATTTAAACTTTCATATGTTTCAAATATTTTCTCATTTTGTAATTAACTTGAAATTATACTTTCTGGACAGTAATAAGAAGGCAAATTGGATAATGAGACTAATGTCAAAAAATTTACCTGCCTAAATTATTCAAAATTTATCAGAAACAGTCATTTAAAATAAGGCAACCTATCACCTATGTTTCAGATAGAAAGTCAGTGTAACATAAAGACAAATACCCATAAACTTAACTTGAACCTTCAGATAGCAATTACAAAAGCAATTTTTTTTTTTGTAAAAATCAAGGAATGAATTTTTTTAAACAAATGAACTTAATCTAATACAATCTACTCTACTGTAATCCAATCATCTATTCAATATGAGTAATACGATTGGTCTTCTGAAAAGAAATAATAACTTCAAAAGATTATTTACAGGCTTTTATTAAGTTTGAGAGGCTTTTGAAAGTATACATATTTTTTATTAATTGTCTGTATTTATGAGCAGGGAGAGGATAGAGACATAAAATTCATCTTTTCTGTAGTTTAGACCTGTATTTAGTGTCTACTAAATTCATCAAAATCAACGATAAATCCTGGAGTTTTTGAACTAATTATGCTTAGTACTAAAAAAAAGAAAAAGAAGGAAGATATAGAAAAGTAAAGCACTAAAGCAAATGATTTGACTTTATTTGGTTTAACATGAAGCTTCCAGATCAATTTAATAATTACTTCTTAACTATGTGGAAGATGGGTAGGTAAAAAGAGAGAATGCAATGTATATAACATTTCAAGGCCTTCCAGCTCAAGATGTTATTTATAAATGTAACAATTTCAATAAGTGCATTTAAAATATTTCATCTGCATTAATTTTCCTCTTCCTTCTCTGCACTTCATGCCACTCTGAATGTCTCTAGACCTTCCTCCTTTCAACATTTTAGTGAATTTGCTGAAATCAAGGTTGTATCTCCCCAACAGAAGGGCTTCCACCATGAAGCAGGTGCTTTCTTCTTCACTTCAGCTTCCTTATAAAACCTTGGTCATACTTCATTTTCAATACGTTTGTTGAATCCAAATGAATAAATATAGCTTGGTCACTATGTAATTACCTCATTAATAAGAGACGGTAAGGATATTATTCTGCTTTGCCTTATTTAAGATGAGAATGCTTTTTTTAAAAAAAGTTACCTGCAATAGAAGAGGTAACAATGAAGAGTATTTTACCCTAGAAAAGGAATAGCGAGGTGAAGCTAACCTCTGAGGTTGAGTGCCAACTACACTCTGAGTGACAAGTTCCAGAGTCCCTTTATCACATGGAAGACCTGTAAGTGTTTTTGTATTTCAGCAACACCAAGTTTTTATACATAACTCTAGAAAAAAATATCAGAGGAAGAATGGAGGGGTACACAATCTATAAGCAAAAACGAATGCAGGACGGGGTCAGTACCTTAACTAAGTAAGGAGATAAACATAGCATGCATTAGCTAACAAAGGTGCTGAAATTCAGATAAGCAAATATTTTGAGAGTCTGGAGACAACACACTCAATAACTGACCTCCAAAGTCACTTTGAGATGTGATGAGAGCTCACTCCCTCCTCCAATGTCGTGAGGGTTCAGTATAGTGATTTAGTTTTAAAGGACCAAATTAGAAGAAAAAGGGCAACATGCCCACAAATTTTATCAGTGTTAATTATAAATACTGAGATTTAAAAAGAAAGAACTGAGAGTTCAGTAAGCATACTAATCGGACAATTTTTTCAGCTTGTTTTCCTGTTAATGTGAATACTTTGCAGCAATTCAAAGGGAAATATAAATACAGAATGTAAAAACATTAATTTAAAAAGAGAAAAAAAGAATGCAGGAAGACCCCAAGGGCTTCTCTCCACCTTGAATGACAAAGTGCACAGCATGAAGAGTTTGGTTGATTTGATGCTAGAGAATAGAATCCTTCCTTCCTTCCTTTCATTTTAGGTCCTTGATATGTTTAAACATTACTGAGCCTGGGTGCTACCACTTGGTGCCCCACAAAAATCAGAAATTGATGGGGAAGTATTCAAGGTGAGAATATTGTTCTTACAAGTCATTTTAGAATGCTATCTTTGCGAGACTAAACATTTTAAGATGCATTTGTGATTAAGCCACTGTGCTATGTCAAATCTACCTTAAGTTAAGAATCATCATAATTATTTATCAGTACTATTTAAATAATAGTGGTAAATAATTTTATCATCACTTAATAGAATGAAGTTATGTCTACTCTCATTTATTTATAAATTATTAGGTGCTATTATCTCAGTTTCTCCCACCAACCTATGATTTATTAATGAAGGAAGTGAGGCTAAGAGAAATCAGAAAATTACACGGCTAGTAAGAGAAGAAACCAGGATTCAAACTGATGTCAACAGATTTCAAAGCCTGTTTTGCAAGCCCCTACTTTCTACCCACAACACTGACTCTTCTCTAGGACAATATCTTCTTTAGATTCTTTCAGATCGTGCTGCTCATTTTACTGGAAAACTGCTGTAGCACACATCTTGATTGCCTGAGATGCTGCTTCGGGTCTCTATAATCTCTATAATCTCTCTCTCTCTCTCATCACTATGAAGAAGTAGGAGTGAATAGGGCCCTCCAGATAGGGGCATGCAGACTTGGGGATACTTGGAAGAAAGTAGAAAATACAGTCTGACACTGGCAACTAAAGTGACATGGTGAAATGCAGAACTATGAATGTGAGTGCCTTCCAAAGTATATTAGTCTCTATCTACAGAAAAGAAAAGAAAATTGCTGGACATTTGTTTTGAGGTATTATGTTTATGCCATTAACAAGTATGTTAGCATCTTTGGAGAGGGAAGAGGCAGCATTGCTGCTTAATTCAATCTAAATGAAAACAGCAGAGAACAACGGTGACTAGATGATGGTGACTTACCAAAGACTGGTGAAAACTGGGTGGGTGGGAGAAGAGGGGAGAGAGTGAGGGTCCTTTATCCAGCACAAAATATGAGTTTAGTCTCCTTTCTTATTTCTCTTGGTCATATAAAAACAGTGCTTCATTCCCAAATGATATTTCAAATACACTGTCATTTATTTCTGAAAGCCATGTGAAAAGTCCATGGCAGACACAAAATGGGTTCACAGCAAACTGTAGGTTCACAGTGGTCTGGACCACATTTTAAGCCTCAAGGACAATGTACTTTACATACTATTTAAAACATGTAGATTGAAGAGAATGAGGAAAACGATAATTAAGCTTAGTCTATCTTATACATCTGAAAGAGTAAGGAAGTTCAGTATTTGGGAGCTCAAAAGTATTGGCATATAAAAATAAAAATTATTTTTTAAATATCTGAGAAAACCTGGAAGCATACAATTAATTAGGCATTTAGAGTGGCCAAGTTTCTGACCTCACTTAACTTTTTAAAACCTGCCTTTTGGATTAGCTGCTATTTTCCTATTTTAGTTTATTTCTGTTATGTTATTTGTAAATTTACCCAGAGGAAAACATACTGTTTTCTACCTTTTGTTCACTTTTTCTCTGACCAAAGCTTACATTGTCAAGGAGGAAAGTAAATATTGTGAGATCACTTAATCATAATTAATGTTTTTAAAGGGCACTGTATCCAGATCCATATCAGATCTACAAATGGTTCTTGCATAGTGTGATTCTAAAACTGTCTCTAACAGTGGCCCACTGTGGTGCCAATCTTTCTAACCACCTGGCCAGAAATCACACTATTTGACTCAATCCACTCCTTGGATTTAGGTCATACACGCATTATCTACCATTAGAATGCAAATACGTGGGTTGTGAGGAAGGCCCTGGAATTACTCCGTCCTGCCCACATTAAAACATATTATCAAATTCACTCACCATCTCTCTCTAATAGACCCACAGCTCTCTTTCTGTTCTGGAGAGTAAAAGATAAAAGAAAAATTGGATGAAAGTTGAGAATCACAGATTGTTGGGTCTAGATATGATTCTAGAGTTAATTTTGTCAGTTACCTTACAGATGATCAGAAGCAGACACAAAAGAAGTAAGTCACCTACCCAATCATATGGCAAAACTGGGAATAGAGGTCAAATAGGTTGACTTCTTTATTTGAGTTGTTAAACACTGTATATGATTAAATGATGCATATGCAAAGGTAAGCTGGCTTTGCGAAGATGATTCAAGGGTAGACTTTGGAAGAAGAAGACCCATGGCACAGAGGCAGGGACCAAGATAAACACTGACCAGAGACTTAAAGAATCACTTAAATACCATGACTAGAGAAAGTCTGAAGAGTACTGCATAGCTAAGATAAGGGCAAGCTCTTGTGTAATCAACATATGCCTCTAATGAGATGGTGCTTTTAAGACTAATATTTGGATTTCACTTGAATTCATTGCAGCAGGTTTCAATTATTTTAACATTTTCACTATCAAATGTTTTATCATTCCTCAACTTCCTACCACAAACTCCGTATTTTAAAATATTTTATTTCACTAAATGTATTTTAATGAAATAATAAAAAACTGATTTCCCCAATCTTATCAAAGGAGCAACATGAAATAATCATAATATTGATAGTAATTAATGAAGGGCAAAGAAAAAATGTACTGGTGAACTTTTTCATGAATAAATGTATAATTCATAAGGGATTTCTTAAAATATTTTTTAAATGATATAATTTCCATTATTACTTTCTGAGACCCGTGGAATATAAATACTCCATATTTGGAATTATCAAAATGGTGGGACTCATTCAAATTATTCCATTCAGGTTCCAAGACATTATGTTTATTCTTATAGTGTATTCTTTTTCTAGGAAGCATCCAAAGTGGTATTTTCATGGAAAATCCAATACAAATCCTGATTAAAACCTAACCAAGCAAAACACTGCAGATTACCTGGATTCCAATTAAATGTGACAAATGAATAGCTGACAGGTTTCAGTTCAAATTCTATTTATGTCAGAATGATCCATTAATATTGAAGATGAAATTACCAGAATTCAAGCAATACAATTGCACTTTATGCCTAGATAGTAGTCTAAAACTTGGACCCAACAAAACTCTTCCTCAAATGTCAGCTGCTACATTTGGATCACCCAACGTGAATCACATCTCCTTCTGTCATTACCTATAGATCAGGCCTAACATGAATCACAGCTAACAGATGACAAATGGCTATATAAAACTCTGAATTTCAAGTGTCAGTCACATATAAAATCAGGAAAAATCAGTTATATTATCATGGTGCTTGCTGTTGACAAGACTGAAAACATGGTTAAAAATAAAAGACTTCTTTGGGAAATGTTTCTCAGTAAACTTTCTAGTTTCTTATCAAGCTCACCTGTTAAGTTCTCCGTGACATGTATGTGTCCTAAAAAGTAACTCATATGTGTTTGTCATATATAATTATGTTTATTATCCATCGCTTTCTTAGTTTAAAAGCGTCGGATCCCCTTAAACTCAAAAAACAGAAAATAACATTAAAAAGTGATTTTAATGTCATTGATACAAAGTCTTTTCTATTAATACAGCTGACATCCAAAAAATAGACTTAGTAGTATAATATGTTGTTTATAGTGAGATAGTACTTTTAAAATGAAAGAAAATTATATGATATTAGCAAATGTAATCACACACATAGTAAAGCCCTTAAATTAATCCATCTTCCTTAGGAGTGTGTGTGTGTGCATGTGTGTTTGTATTATTACAGTATTTTTAACTAAATTTTTACTTTTGTGCAAAGCATCTCAAACATATTTGCCTTCAATGTATATTCATTAGCATTGCAATTCATATAAAAATGTTTATACTTATTTTAAAAATACCCTAAAAGGTTAATTCTTAAAAATCACATCAAACTCCAATACACATAAGCCACACACCAGCATACACACAGATAAGCATGCTTTTATAGCCCTAGGCAAAATGCTGTTTAAACTCTGGATAATTAATCAAAAGGGGTATCAATCATCAGACTCTAATATCATATCCTCTCACCCAGATAACACTGTAAAAAAATAATTTTTAGCATGATTTAGTTTAGCAATAATTTCACTTAGGGTCATTTATGATATATTACTCTCTGAGGTTGGATTTTAATATTCATAGGTAAAATTTCAGAAAAAAATCAGACTTTCTCCTGCATTAATATGCCCTATTTGCATAACATGACTAATAAAACTGGTATATATTGCACTTCAGGAGTGGGATGCTGAAAGACAAATCCATTTTGAGTTTTCACTAGAGGTAAGATATGTGTGATTCCCCTTCCTTCCCTTATCTATAACCACATCTCTTTTTATATCTAAAATAATAATACAATTAGTAGGAATATCACCATTCCATATTTGACACAACCTGTTCCTCAGGCATTTATTTATAACCTGAAGTCCAAAAAAGCAATCACCTAATTGTCTTTGGGAACACAAACAAATGTGAAAAGTTTTATAAGTACTACTTGCAAGCTAATTTTATAACTGAAAGGAAGTGTGTATGAAGCTAATTGTGGTAATTATGAGAATCATCTTGCAACAGGTAAGAATATAGAACTCTACATTTGCTTTCCTCCCTTTTCTCTTGCATAAATTGAGAAAACCTTATGCTTAAATTAGAAGGGAGTTCTAAAAGTATTTACAGTATATTTTGGAGAAAAAGATAATACTGTTCTCCTTTGGCCCCATTCAGCTATCACTCACTCGAAAGGAGAGGTTTGCAAAGATTTTTCTAAATACCTAGGAAAAGAAAGAGTCAAGCAAGGTGTGTTTATTATCATTTCCGTTCTCTAAAACAGGACAATTGCAATTGAAGAAATAGTTGCATGACAAAAATGAATAGAAGAAAACAATAACACAAGATCTGTCTCAGTTGCTATTGTTTAAGTATTATTCATAGATTTAGGTTTTTTTCCTAGTAATTACTCTGATTTATGTAGAAAGTATTTGTTTCTGAAAGGCTGTTTTTAAATGATGGTGCAAGTTTAAATGGGTTTTATCTATATAGTTATGTTCCTTTATTTGGCATTTCTGTCCTTTAGCAAATATTTATTTGTTAAAATAAAACAATTTTAGTGTCAGCTATTTTATTCTGATTTTAGACTGACCTTCGCGAGTCTACTTACTACGGCTCACTAGCGTGATTATGTGTGTGGATGTTGTGTTTGCCCCTACCATTTTCCATATGCTCTGCCTCACCAACACTGCCATCCGGCGTGGTCCTTTCATAGTTGTCCTCTGGGAGTGGAAGGGCACCCAGTCTTGGCCCTGATGAACTCTTACTGCTTGGTGTTTCTGACTCCTCCAGCCCGCTGTCATAGCAACTCTGCAGGGACCCCTGCTGTGGGTCCTGAGGCTGACTCACAACAGAAAACGTCACTCTACGAAATGGCTGTAAAAGAAAAGATTCTGAATGTCACTAAGATATAAGATTGTAAAGGATCTTATTTTTAAAAAATACATAAATTACATACATTAAGGCCTACTGACAACTAGTTCAATACAGAATGATCAACTCTGGCGAAATCTATTTGTTAACTCTATTATCTGAGGCAATGACTAGAACTTAGATTTAATGATGGAAAACTGAAAATACCTTTTCTGAAACGGAGATAAGAAAACAGCAGCTTCACTAAAACACACATTTAAATCTATGTAAGTTCCACATATTCAACCTTTGTCTCTTCTGCAGTTTTTGCTTCAAATGTGCTTTTAAAAAAATATTCTCTATAAAAACAAGGGTTAATGATTAGCGAAGGCAATAAATATTTAATTAATTCATTGTAAGAAGATTTCATTTTAAAATACTTTGTCCATATGATGTAACGGTTTAAAAATAAGTGCTCCGGCAGTTGACTTAACCAATTAAAAGGTGTAATAAATAGGAATTCAGATGCAGTGTTGGGAAATTGGAATATATTTCTTATTCATATTAAGGATATTGTATTACCAAAAATTGTAAAGCTAGTATTGAAATAATAGATAAAAGTTTTCTTAACCAGGCAACAGAAAATAAATTTAAAAGTTTAATTGTGTATGCTTACTATGACTATTTGTAGTTTGTTCTAAAAGTAATATTATGAACAGTAAAGTGTTGCAAATTTTTTTTCTAACTGGACAACACGATTTACTATGATACTGACAATGAAGATTTACTAGGTGTGGAATTTACAGATTATTGCAACTATAAAATTTGTAAAAATTAGGCTCATTAAAGGAATAAGTTAATGCCATGCATTGACAGGGATACATGCATGATATTTGAAAAGAACAAAATAGAAATGTTCTATAATATCTGTCTGAGATTATTTTTGGCAATAGATATATTTATTAAGCTCTTACATGATTTGAAAATGGTATACATGTATGAACTCAGACTGGTTCTTTCTAATATAAAGTATAAAACTAATGTTGCCAGAATATAGTGAGAAAAGTAAAGAATCATATTTTGCACTTTTATAACTTGAATACTAATAGTAAAAATAAACTAATGAAACTGGGACCAGTAGAATTTTTTCAATGTTAGGAATTATATACACATGGTAGATTATTAAAGGGACAGCTAAGAAGAGATGTGACATTTCTTCCAAATTTATGAACTAGCTTTGCTAAAGACAAATACATGCTTCCACAAATCTTCCCTGCATTTTCTCTCTGAAAATTGGCTAGGAATATTGTCTATTATTGGTATTTCTAACCTACTACCTCACCGTCCATGTACTTAATTTGGAGTGTACAGTCTTTATAAAATCTTCTTTTCCATTCTAGTTCAAAGTCACACTTTCAGAACTTTGAAATCCTATTATAAAAGGAAAACATTTAAAGCACATTTCCCTTCATAATATTTCACTGAATTGGGACTGCACCATTTTAAAACGATTACACAAAATATTTCTAGTACAAACAGTATATACATCCTGGGTCAAAGTTTACTGGCAATAAACTCTCTAGAAACATTATTCTTATTTCACTAGTAATTCTCATATTTTTCTTACAGTAGTAAGACTGTGATATTTCACATTATATCTAAACAAATATAGGAATCAATTTGTATTTACCATGCTTTATCTTATATGTACATATTTTCTTTTATTTTTTTTCCATTTATCACTCCCAGTTGACTGCAAACTATCTATTTATGTCTTTTGTCTCACCTCAGAAACAAAACCATGGATGGTATCCTAAAGCCACATTGTTGTACAAACAGAAGATACCCAGCAAATACTCCTGGACAAAGATATCATAATACCAACATTGAATTTAGGAAAGAACAGCAAGGGCAATGCAAACTTATTGTCACTTCAAGATGGAAATGGGCTCAAAATACATATGTACATATATACATAGAGAGAGAGAGAGAGAAAGGGAAAGGTCAAACACTGCTCTTATTCTATTTCAGTGACTCTCTAATCTTTTAGAAAAAGTCTTTATTAACACAAGAAGAAAATTCAAAAATGAATACAGAAATATATAATATACAATAAAAAATTAACAAAAGAAAATGCATAAGAAATTATGAGGAATGTTGTGTTTTGATAGAAAAATAGAAAAATATTTGATGTTTGGGTGCAGGTCATAATCTCAGATTCTGTGTTTAAATGCTGGCTTCACTGAAAATAATACTAGGAATCCATAGAGGTGATAGTCTATGTTTGTAATGGAAAAGGTCAAAAATAAAATAATGATTTTTTCTGTAATGTACTGCATGATAACTGCTATGAATCTGTGTCTTTTATTTTCTTGATTTCCTACTCTATTTAACTGTACTTTAATTTCCATGAATTATTTTAGGTTACATATTAAATTTAATGGTGGAAGGAAAAGTGTTGTAAATTTAAAATACTAAGATCTGTTTATGTTATCTGAATGAATAAAAGAAATTCACAATAAAAATCTAAAATAATATCATACAATGGATCATGAAATACCCATTTATCGCTTATATCCACATTTTAAAATAGTCCATTAAAATTCTACAAATCAGTATTATATTACTATCATCTCCTAAGCTGTATTTTGATAATTTTGGTTAAATAAAATTCTTATGGCTAAATATTTAAGTTGGCAGTGTGAACCACGTTAGTACAGAATCCTAAATTCTGAAGGAGAATCCATTGTATAAGAATTAAGCTTTAAATCCAATGGTAAATCAGACATATAGATTTGATGGTAGATAGACATGTAGATGTTGATAGATAGATAGATAGATAGATAGATAGATAGATAGATAGATAGATAGATAATGATAGATAGACAGACAGACAAGTATTTACATACAAACCTTTATCATCAAGTTGGGTCTATTGAGAAAACAGAAGTTATGGCACAGAATTCATATTATTTATGTATTCCAGAAATGTTGACTAAATCAGAAATGTAAAGCAGTGTGTTGACTGTGTGACAGAGGGAATGAGTTTGCATTATGTATGTCACAGTCACTTTGTTAATTATTGATACTCTGAAGTAGGATGGTTTAAGCAGTGATTCTTAAACTGTGTGTGCCTCAGAATGACCCAGAGAACTTGTACAAAAAAACAACACAATGCCAATATATGGCATCGACTTAAACCCAATGAATCAGCGTTCAGAGTGAGACTGGACATCAACAGTTTATAAAATCTCCCCAGATGATGAAGAGGCAAAGAGAAAATGGAGAAACCTACAGTGAAAAAAACATACACAGACTGGTCAAAAAGATCAAATTGCTCCAGAAAGCCAATTGTTTGCCTTTGCGTCAACAGAATTTCCCTGGTGGGTCAATAGAACCACGACTCTATCTTGAGATGCCAAAGTATGGAGTGGAGACATCCAGTGACCTGAGATGTCTGAGATTTGCATTTTTGTTATTGAGGGCAATAAATGATTTCAGATCTTGCAAAGGCAAACTGGTGTTTCTAATAAAGGAAAAAGCATAAGACCTTGGGGAAGAGTGTCAACCTTTTAGCCCTTTGAAACTGTGAAGATGTGCTCAAAAAATCAGTAAGTAATGCAAGAAAGAGGATTCCAAGAAAATCATCCCAAAAAAGTATAAATTGGACATGCGTTTGAATTATAAACAAAGGGGAATAGAAATTAAAGATTTTATTTAGGCAAATGAACAATCTAATTGTAGAGGTGAGACTGAAGCCATGCTCTGACAATTCCTTGCCAATGGTAGGAAGAAATGTTGAAGGATTATGCTAAGGAAGAATGAACTACGTAGAAACAGCAGTGGGAAGAGTCAGCAAGACTGTTACAACGTGTGGCTGATTGGATTTAGTCATTATTTCACTATGCCTACATTTGTTTTGTACCCATTATGTACCAGCGTTTTAAGAATGTTCCAACAGTAATTCTACACATTTAAGAAACTCAAAATCTTATGTGTATATAAAAACTGATGAAATATGATATGAGTAAATTTCTAATAAAATAAAGGTGCAAAAAACTGCCATGAAACCTGCTTAGGAGTTTCGGGAAGGCATTGCAAAAGAGGAGTTTGTGGGTTGAGACCTCTAAAAGGGTTTTGATAGATAACATATTTTTAAGGACTAATTATGGATTACATATTTGGGCCCAGCAGCAAAGGATAAAAAAGAGGGTGGGTGGGGAAACCAAGTCAATCTGAAACTCAAAAGCCAAAGAAGCAGATCATTTCTGAAAAGCAAGAAAATCCTATATAATCAAAGGCATCAGAGACATAGAGAATAATGGTGACTACCATATGTCCATTGGATTCAGCCACCAGAAGGTCATTTTTGCCTTAACATCTCTAAACTCGGGAGAACAACTCTAGGAAATTAGACCAAAGGAAGTAAAAAACCAACCTGTAAATATATGGAGATGTGGAGATAGACTAATTTTTAAAATATGATATAAAAGAAAAGTAGGGTTACAGTTAAAAGAAAAAATATGTGTAAAGAACTTATCTATTTGTATGTTTTGCCTTTCTTCGTTGTTAATGAAAAACTGGCTTTAAGGCAAATATTTGAGTGTCTCATAAGATTATAGGGGAATGAATAAAATCAAAGAAGATAAACTAAAAGAAAGAAAATTAAAAATTATGAAAGCAAGATAAACAGTAAAACATGTTGAGGAATTGCATGTATGGGGTGTCTGGGTGTGTTTGTGTTTAATGGGGAAAAATTGTATATTAGAAATAACAGAAAAAGAAAAGGATTCTATTTCAGACAAACTTACACATTCCCTATAGACCTTCGACAAGTTAGCTGACCCTTGTTTCTTGAGCCTTAGGCTCAGGGTTATAAAATGGAGATAATCATACCTGCCCCTTACTAACCTAAATTCTCTGAAAAATAACTGATAGTGTATAAAAAGAGCCTTAAGCTCCCTCAAAGGCATATCCTATAAAAGGTATTAAACCTCAGGCCACAGCTATATAACTAGAACTAACTCCCAGTGTGTTTTAGAGTTGGTTATTTTTTGTTTTTTTGTCTTTTAATACATAGGTGGATCGGAAATTCACAAAATTTCTAAACAGAATTTTAAAAATTCATGTGAAATTTAAAACAAATTCCCCAGCTTATGCACTGTTTTTATTGTTCTAAATGCAACTTATTTGTAAAACAAATTTGTGCATACATTGGCACCCCAATATTCCCAAATGTATTTTAATGTAATCCTATAGTGGGCATGAATATTTCTATCTTCAATTGCTTTAGGTGGCACTTATCAACTATATTTTGTCCCCATTATGACTGACATAGGGGAGACTTTCGCTTAAAGTCACACCCTACTACAGGGACTACTCAGATAACTTAGAGATTCTTACAAATATATTCAAAGGTGATGCCAGATAATACACAGTCGCTGGGGCCTCAGATAAACATTCATGGTTGTCACAGGCCCCAGCTGATGGAAATGAATTAGAGGTGGCATTGCTCTAAAGCCTTAGAACCAGCATCCTCTATTCTTCATATAATTTTATTTATTTTCTGGTAATATAGAGGTCACATGAGAAGTGGTTGGTGGAGGTCCCCTACCTTCTAGGAGTGCCTTCATTCTGTAGGGAGTCCCTGAGGATGGCTGCCTCTTCCTATCCCACCCTACTCGTAGGAAATGTTGGTGAACCCGAGGTAAGAGTTTGCAGTTGCGGGGATCATTTCCCCCCTGAACTACCCTTGGGTTTGGAAGGACAAGCATAACAAATAAGGGTTTGAGTTGGGTGCTATGGGGTGTACAAGGTAATGTATTTCAATAAATGCATTTGCTGATTAATATACTTGATACTTTTTTCTGGAAAATATGAACAAATGCTAAAACTCATACCAGTGAACTTGACATCAGGAGAAAGACCTTCCTATTTAGATGAGGAGGGGAATTAGAATATATCTTGATTACAGAAATAATAAAGCTTGTGTTTGAGTGACATTATTGCAAGAGGTTAGGCATTTATGAAGGGAAAATGTGTTGAGCATTTAATTTTTCTTTTTTGTAAATCTGCATCTCCATAATAGATCATGTAAATCACCAGACAGTAAATCCAGGAAGTCTAGTAGGTTTAGAGGTTACATGAGAAGTTCTCACTACCTTTACTTTCATTCAGATATGGACTAACAGCAGGACTTCATCCTGCTCTTATTCAGAGAGCTCAAAGAAAGTTAAACCTATGCATTTAAAATTCATAAGTGGACTGAAACAATTTTCTAAAAAGTTTTCTTTAATATCTAGAAAGCTGATGTCAAATTGTACTACAGATATAACTGCTTTTTAATTTTTCAGATTCATTTTTTTAATTTTAGAGAACCATATAACCACCCTCTTTTTTTGAAAATATTGATATAATATGTACTATTTATAATCTGCAACTTTGAGGAAATTAATTTTTAAATTAACACTAATATGCTTTTATGTTTTCAGAATATGTAAAGCATTGCCAGGTGCTACCAATTCAAAAAAAATGTCACAAAATTCACTTACAGTTTCTAATAAAGCAATAGAAACCAAATGCATATTCACACATGTACTAATAACAATAAAATCTTTATTTTATCCATTCTTAACTGTTAGATTGATTAAAAAGGTAACCATCATGCCGTAAAAACATATATCATGTCCCATAATCAGACATACTTAAATATATTTGCCTTTCATCTACATTAGCAAAATCTTCTAAGTTACAACCTGTGCTATAAAAATGGACTGTTTTCTCTGACAGGGCAGTCAACAATTTTAGTAAAGGGAAAAGATAAGTGATGAACTTTAGAAATATCCTATTATATGCAATACTTACAGTAAAAGAGAAAACAGCAGCTGGCTAAGAATGCAGAAACTCTTCCCTTGGAGTCCATTTCTTATAATCTACTGACATTACTTTTATGGGTATTTTATTTGCAAGAGGATAGGACCCTAAGGATGCCCCTAGAAAGAACTTCAGGTTAAATCTCTTTCCCTATTGCATACTGCTCGGTGTCTTACAGACAACTTTATTGGGAACTTTAAATCTGCACCTTCCTTTTAGCCTCAGTAGTTTCTCCATAAATCGTCTCCTTATGTGGAATTCACACACAGCTGTCTCAGCCACATCAACTATTTCTGAATGGGCTGAAAAGGTTTTTTTATTTTTTCCAATTCATTTAGTTATGTCCATCAAAAAGGCTTCTAGCGACTCTCTTTGTCAGTCATAAAGTACAGAAACAGTCATGCAGCAGAACATGGGAGCATTTTAAGGAACCCTGCATTTCACTTTTAAAGAAGAGCACTCTAAGACTGAGATCTTTCCTTAGAAATGAAAAGGTACTTGATTAATCTGCAAACACTTTCAAATGGCATCAATGGTTTCCTGAACAAACATACTTAGGGTTCCATAGTGCATTAGTTGGAATATGTCTGGCAGAACCTTCAAACAACCTTTAGTCAGGTCTTTTAACTTTTTTAGGGGCATCTTTCTTTGCTAACAAATCAAAATTCTTCATACTTCAAACTGCTTTTCTATCTTTCAAGTCAATAGCAGATGAAAGGATATTAAAAAGAAACATTTTGAGACATTTGGATTGGTTAATTAAAACACTCACTTGGGAAAGAAAATAACTATTTCTTTTGACTCACCTGCAATTACATATTTGACATTATTGTTTATTTGTCCTGCAGAAACTAAGATTGCAGATGATACTTTATAATTCTTAGCCTGGTTGATTATAAATTACTTAATATTGCAAAAGAACAACGGCGATATTATTAAAATAGCAGCTAGTATGTGCCATGAAAATTGTACTCATTCCACTCATGTTGTCACTTCTCTCCCATCCCTACATGGATTATATAAATATTCTGATTTTTCAAAAGAGAAAAAAATAATAAATTTCAATATTTAACTTACTGGAAGAACTACTCTAACCTAAAAATAAAATAGCTCTCCTATTTTCTTTCCCTAATGAAAAATGTCAGAAACAGAATTTTCTTAGTAAACGTATGCAAACATTTTTTCTGAAAACTTCTAATACAGATATTATGCTCCAAAACACAAACTGTGAGTCCTCTATACTGTGGGCATAATTGTTCAATCTATTTTTTGCTCTTTTTTTTTTGCTGACTTCTGTTAAACTTAGTCCAGGCTTGACACACTTTTTCCATTAAGGTCCAGAAAGTAAATATTTTAGGCTTTTTAGATCATATGCCTCTGACACAAATACTCAACTGTGCTGCTGTAGTGCAAAAACAGCCACTGAAGATACATAAAAGAATGAGCATGGCCATGTTCCAATAAAACTTTATTTATGGAAACGGAAATTTAAATTTCATAATAATCTCCCCATTCCATGAAATGGTATTTAAAATTTTTTTCAACCATATAAAAATGCAAAAGAATAAATATTAAAACTATAACTTTTCCACTGGATCAACATTTTTAAACATTATTGTGAACTTCTCAACTAGTGTATAGGGTCCTCATAAGCAGTGTTTATCCACTGACAATGACAGGCCTTGAAAATAGTCTATATTCAATTGTCACATAACATGTTCTGATACTTCATGTCCTTTTGGAAATAACTCAGGAGACTTGGATTCTGGTGTTAGCTCTGATATTAAATGTGAATTCATTCACCTTTCAGCTTTAGCGTCTTCAATTTTAAAATGAGGGCATATCCTTTCCACTTCTTTAATTCTCTGAAACTTTAAGAAGGTAAGTATGTGAAATCAGTGAATAAATGGTTGAAATCAATTATTTGAAAGTAAATTTAGCTCGCCCGTTAAGAAATTTGTTAGTATATGGCCTTGCAAATATTAATGCATCTTGAAAGCATTTACTCATCAAAAAAAGACCATAAACAGAGATATGCATAACAATCAAATAGTCAATTACCGTAATTAAGATGGTATGGCTCCCTCAGGCTTAACATCTTTGTGGGAAAGTGAAGACATTCTCTGGAATGTCAGCTCTGTGGGACATGCTTGTACAGATCTTCCTACCCTCTGAAACCACCTCTTTTGTGACTCCTTCTTTGATTCAACCATATAAAAATATCAATTGAGCTCCTACTGTGTGTTTGTGGCTGTGAAATCTCAATCTCTCTCAAATGTGTGAATGTGTGAATGTGTGATTCAAAGAGCAGAGGTTAGCAATGTTGGTATGAAATAGAATGGTGAAAGCATGCTGGGCCATGAATGGATTTCACCTCCCAATTCATTTGAGACTCTATATAGTCCCTTGTAAATTTCCATGTTTACATGCCCAGAGAAACAGTAAGGCAGAGGGAGTTACAGTTAGGAAAAGAGAATATTGACAGGCAACTAATGAGAAAAATACTATCTCCACAATGACATTCAATCCTACAAAGACTTATTAAGCACTTGTTTCGTGCCCACCACTGTGCTGAAAAATCTACGTGCTGCAAATATTCAGGCATTAAGCTCAGTTGGGTAAGTGTAGATTAATCATACAAAAGCACTCACAGAATACAAGCAAAGGTTTCTTTTTCTTTTTTTTTTCTTTTCGTTATTGTGATAATTATCAAAAACTCAGTTCACATGCCGCTCAGTTGCTCTGCATGACTACTCTACACACCCATGGAGTTACAGAGGCAGCTGAATGAGGTCGATAAACCTGTGTCTCAAGCTACATAGCTGGAGTTAGTCTGCAGCAGGTCAAGGGAGCAAGGCTGAAGAACCAAGTGGAACTCCAGGAGAACTCCCCAGGTTTCCAACTACTAAACCACTAAAAATGAACAAATAACAACAAGGACAAAAAAAAAAGACTTGAAATAGCTACCTTCTAAAATACACAGAAGTTTAGAAGCATAGATAGGTAGGAGCCTCCTTCACAAGCACCTGAATCAACTCCCCCGTACTGAAATGAATGAAAATGAAACGTTCACGTCAGGATCCACTCAAACAGGTGCTCCGGATTTTTTTCTCTCTTTTCCTTTCCTATCTTAGACATTTCATCTGAACTGCACCTGGTGAAATCTGTTTAGGAAACTATATAGATTTCAAAACACTGGGTTTTCATATTCTATGGAATGGAGATTTGTGTCCTTAAGTACCCTTCCCTGGTCTGGATAGATTAAAATGTTTAACAGGAATCAAGATAGACAAATGGAGTAAGGCTTTGAAGTGTTACTTAAGCATTTAATTATTAAACTGAATTGAAATCTAACTCTTGAGCCAGAATCTTTTGCACAGGTGAACTTTCTGCTACCCAGGTGAACCCATTTCCTCTGCCATCCACACTGGCTCACTTGTCTCATCTTATGTGCACTTTCTTAAAAGAAAAGCTGCCCGTACCCATAAGGAAAAATGTATTTGATGCCTAGTATATATTAATTTTCATTCGTTATTACAAGTCCAGTGACTCCAGAAAACTCAGTGAAAGTGAGTGTGGCAGGTAGAAAAATGGGTCCTATGATGTCCACATCCTGTGAATAACTGATCTTACACATAAAGGGGAATTTAAGACTGCAGATAGAATTAAGTTTGCTCATCAACTGACCTTAAAATAGGGACATTATATTGCATTATCTGGATGGGCCCAGTGTAATTACAAAGGTTCTTTTGTTTATTATTAAAGTATCATTTTATAAAGATTTCACATGAGCAACATTGTGGTTATTACATTCACCCATATCATCAAGTCCCCCTCCCCACCCCCCACCACAAGCGTTCTCTAAAAATAGAGAGCCGTAGAGAAAATGGAAGTTCCTATGTCCATAATACTCACCTTACCCTAAACTACTTGATGTAATTGGCCTACTGCTAGGCTACTGCTTTTACATCTGTAGGCAATGCCCGATTATTGACTGAGTCACTGTATAAAAAGCTCCTCCCAGTGCTCTGGGGGGTGGCAGAGACAGAGGTGGAATATGGACCTGCAGACTGCTGGATGCAGACATGATCCTAGTGCTCGAACCTACCACCTAGAGAATAAAGCCAAGCCGGGTAATAAACACCTTTACCCCAAGAACATTCTGCTGTCATTTCTCGAACTCACCAAATCCATCGTGACCTTGCTCGGGGCTGAAACCCTCAGGCAAGACAAGAGTGATGTCACATAAGGAGGTCAGAGTGAAGCAGTGTAAGAACTGGATTCACCTTCTCCAGGTTTGAAGAGAGAGGAAGGTGCCTCTCTTGCCAAGAGGTTTCAGCCCTGGACAAGTTTACTATAGATTCAATGAGACCAAAGATATGACGATGGAATGTTCTTGGGGTGAAAGTGTTTATACCCAACCTTATTCCCAAGGTGGCGTGGCAGGTCAGTCACTAGAATCCTGTCCACTCAGAGTGAGTCTGCATGCAGCAAGCTGGTCTCTGCCTCTGGGCCTCTCTGCGCCCGCAGCCGTCTCAGTCTCTGTCCTCAGCTCTGCCACCACTCCAGTCTCGTCTCTGCTCTCCTGCAGTCTTGCAGCTGGACCACCGTGTCGCCCAGAGCACTGGGCGGCGCTCTTTATAGAGAGTCAATAACAACATATTGCCCACACATGTGTAGTGAGCTAGCTGACCAGGGCCAGGTGAGAATCCTAGCCATAGGAACCTTCACTTTATCCACAGTGTCATATGCCAAGGAATGCGGGTGGCCTCTAGAAGCTATTAAAAGCAAAGAAGGGAGCAGATTTTCTTCTAGTGCCTCCAGACTAAACAGTACTTTCCCATCACCTTGATTTTAGTCCAGAGAGACCCATTTTAGATTTCTGACCTCAAAACTATAATGTAATGAATTAGCATAGTTTTTTAAGCCACTAAATCCTTGGCAATTTGTGATAACAGCAATAGGAAACTTATACAGTGAGCCACGGAGCCTGAGATAGGGTGAGGTGAAAAGAGAAGTGCAGCAGTGGGGCTTAGGGTTCACATTTGTGAAAGACATTAGAATGACCATTCAAATTAGGTTGGTGTTCTGTTCCTGGATCACCCCACCTTCAGGGCATTGAGAAATAGCATGTCATTCTAATCATTATACTTATTTTATGAAACACTCAAACATATTGTGTTGTATATTTTATGTTGAAAGTATTTAGTAAGGGTAAAAATGTTGAAATAATCTTTGTAACCTTATTTTAACATTTATTATCCTCTTAACACAGTGAAAAATCCAATAACAAACAAAACAAAACAAAACAAAAGACGAAGAGGACTAGATCTCTGCCCAGTTTTCCATGTAGGGGAAAAACCAAATTTATATTTCAGCTCTCTCTTATCAGATAACTAATAGTGTATTTAAGGAAACCCATGAACTTTCAAATCAAGAAACCAGAATTTCTTTTCCTGACCTCAGCTAAAAGTTGAAAAACCTTGGGCCACCATACAATTCTGAGTCACTATACATCTTTTGTAGATATACATTATAATCTCTCCACTTTAAAGATGCAATGAAGATCTCATTTGATCTTATAAATGTAACAGTTTTCATTGCAGATTGTTCTATAAATGATAATGAATTGAGAATTGTGTGTGTAGGCCAAAGATTTAGGGAGTTGACACAGGCACTTAAAAAAAAAAATCATGAACTTGGAAGAAAGAAATTATTCCCACCACCCTAGCACGAAAAAAAAACAAACAAATTGATAATGAATGTCTTGTTTTTAATAGCCTAATCTACACTGGAGACAGTTAATAATCCTAACTGGTGCCAAACTGGAGTACCATATTTATAGATATTGCCTCTCTTTTGCTACCTTCTTTCTTATTTTCTCCTTGTTTTATACTTGAATATTAAAGAAAGTTTTTTAGGAGTAGAATTCTTTGCATAAAAACCTTAGCTTTGCAGAGGAAAGGAGAAAAATAAATTCACTAAATAAATAATTGGTTCTTTAGGGAAATAAGGATACCCACAACTTGACCCTAACATGAGGATTCAAAGTAATTTATAAAGTAAGGCAGATAGAAACACTGTTTAATTTTTCAGCCATGTTTTGAGAAAGTAACCTCAATTATCCAATGTTTGTAACATACTATTTCATTATTAAGTGCTACAAGAAAACCTGTAGCACTTCCTTGAGAAAAATGGTTGGATTCTTAAGTTTATAGAAAAGAAACATGTATAAGCATGAGAGAAAATAAGTCCATGAGGCAATAACATCAAATTTTATTGCTACTAGTACTATTTGGCTTTCTAAACCAGTTTACATTTCATATTCAGAAGATATTTAGGGAGCTATATCTAAAATAAAATACTTATAATCATTCCTTTTATTTTTTTTTAAATCTTATGGTTTTTCCAAGTCTCTCACCTTTTTCTTTTTTCACCCAAGTGTATATATACTTTGCCATTTTGTACACATTTCTTTATCAATATCTTAATTTTCATCATGGAAGCCCTAAAGTGGTAACAATTCGGCACCCATAGTTTGTGAAATTGATTACAGCCTATTAGAGTGTTTAATTCACCAGTCCTTTTGCCCCTTGGATCTCATTATATACATTCCATGTATGAAGAAGTAACATTAATAATAAACCATGTAATTGCGTTAACTCTTGTATTCTGGGAGAAGCAAGGCAGTTTGACAGACTTTGGTTTCTTTTTTAATATTTACTTCAGTTTCTTAATGACCATTGCTTATAGTGGCATATTGTAAATTAACTAGAGATCATATGTATTGTCTCCACCCTCAAGTAAATAGAGATACATGGTTGAGCGAGAGATATACACTGCAACAACTGATCAAAGGAAAGAGAAACCTTTCTAGGGGGTAATCAGAAACTGATAGCAGATATTTCCCAGAACATATTGAAAGAAGGCAAAGCCTCCTTAATGATGTAGTGGATAAAATATCTATACTTAAAATGTATAGATGTGTAGTGATATTCCCTGAGACTCACTGATTGCTTACTCACATTCACAGCTTATTAGCACCATGGGATAAATGTCCATGGGGAAACTTGCCCACCGACACACAGTTGCAAAGTGGTCCATAGGTTGTTTCTTACTCGCCAAGCAAAAGCTTGGCCCTGATTGAATCCTGAGCAGTTCATAAACAGACAATAAAACATCTGTATATGTCGACAACAGCATATGACTAAACCATATTCTCACACAGATGAGCTTCCTTAAAAGTAAAGGATGGTAGAAACTGCATCACACCAAACAAGTCCTCAGGAGAATAAAGTCAAGTTAGTTGAGCCACCTCTAAGAAGGGTTTTTCACAGCTTCTTTACACTGAAAAATTAAGCATTCAGATTTGAACTCCGCTGTCCACTATCTGTAGTTCGTTGTTACACTTAAGTCAATTGTAAAGAAGAAGATTTGTAGTTCGCCTTCTACCATATGGGCTTAAGGCATTGTCTTAAAGTCCAATAAACCTTCCTGCCTTGTTTTATACAGATCAGCTGTTCTCAACTCTGGCTGCATATTTGAATTACCTGGGAAGTTTAAAGGATATTTATGTTTGGACTACATCCCAATATTATCTTGTGATAGGGCTCAGTATTTATGTCGGTAAGGTTGAAAATTCACTCTGCTGCTAAAATAAAATGGGAAATCATCCTAATTTCCATCTGCCTTGGCATCTAGTAATCTTAGCACGTGATCACCATATATTTATAAGCTCAAGTAGTGTAGGTATATTTCCTTATTCTTCTATGTGGTTTTTGAGGTACTGTTTCTATTTTAATAGTCTCATTACAAATCTGTTTTATCATAAAATACCTTTTAGGAGCAGATCGCTTCGATTTTGGAAATGATTGTAGAAAACATAAAGTGAGTGTTCCTTATCGTTTATTTTCTCTGTTTTGGAAAAACATGACTTGAGTGTTATTTTTTTAAAAGCTATGATGCGTTCTAGAGAAAGTAATTTGTAATTAAAATCAGCCATACTTGGGGTTTTTCTCAGAAACAATATGAGTTTTATTTATTTATACATAGGAATGACCATTTTGCCATTCAAGACACAAAATAATTCACCTTCATGCAGTTATCTAACACTTATCATGAGACATGTAAGAATAATTTTGCTCCTCAATTAGCAATTAATCTATATGAGACTGGGGATAGCTCGATGTCTTTCACCATCATGTTTCAAGTGTACATTGCTATTCTGACTTTCCTCACATATGATCATTTCTAGTTCTTCCTTTAAGACCAGGAAATCTCCACATACAAGGCCATCACTAAGCAGCATTATGAAACATTTCTAGAACCACGCCTTTACGGCCTCTTGATCCTTTTAGCATTTCTTATGCCATATTTTCTTTCATATTTTTTTCTCCCAAACATCTTAAGTCATTTTACTGACATATTTTATCAACCAACTAGGACAAGTTACCCTTCCTGTATCTTATGGCTTCCATGCCCTGATTCTTGAATACCCATGGTATCATAACGAGCAGCATTTACCTTCTTGATGGTGTGTTACTCCTGTCAGATAACACAGTGTCTTAATTAATTAAAATACTTGGTGCCTCAAGAAAATTTTTCATGAGTGGTATAAATTTCAAGAACTGTGTAACTGACAATTGAGAGAAGTTTGAGGAAGGAGATCAGACTCGAATCATAAATGGTTTACCTATTCTTCCTTCAGCTGTAATAGCAGTAGACTTGGAAGCTGATACTGTAGCCTTCTCATTTCAGCAGGAATTCAAAACATTTATTGGTTCCTTCCTTTGGTCACACTAGCTTTACCATTCATAAGCACTATGACATAGGGCAAGATACTCAATTCCTCTCTCAGTTTCCTAATTTCTAATATGGGGAAAAACTGGGAGCATTACATCAGAGTGCAGCTAAGAAATTTAGGTTAGGACTCACAATCCAGTGAGTCCTAATATTTATGTGCATGGCACTCACTTAGGAAATAGTTCAAAACTCAAAAGCCTGATGATATTCAGAACAACCAATTCTGGTTGTTCACGTAAAAAAACAAACAAACAAGCAGATGATTGTGATGCACACCAAACTTTGGGAATCGTTGACATAAACCCTGATATAAAACACTAAGTACATTATTTGTTTTATTAATATCACAATTGCTATTAACATTGCCAAGACTATGGCTAACACTGAGATGCCCCATATAGCTGGAAATCAAGCGGAAGTCAGGTCACCGCATAACCAGGGCATTTAGTGATGGCAAGAACCAGTGCCAAGAATTACAGCCCATCCATTGCTCCTTCCACCCCACACCACCTCATACATAAAAAAATGTATGTGGTGAATAATTGGTGCAAGATGGTAAGGGTATAGCATCATAGTCAAGTGAGTTCTGTTCTAGAAAGATTCTGGGGCATATTAAGAAGATAGATTTCAAAGGATGGACTCAATAGTAGAGGCAAAGCCAAAAAGAAAAAGGATAACTTGGAAATTACCTGATGATTCAGTCTTGTCCTAGAAGACATGCTATTGCTCCCCTCTGGCTGGTTGGAAAGCCTAACCCAAATGAGAGATATCCTACCTCACACAGGGCAGGCTCAGAGGGGATGAGTCTTACAGGAGGGCCTTTATCTTATGGTCCAAGATAAGATATAAGGAACTGAGGATGGTGAAGGCATGTTGAATTAGGCAAGGGGTGATTATTTGAACAGAAATAACAAAAACTGACACATACACAAAATATACATGTCAGGAAAGTCACAATAAGGGCAATGTTTATCACTACCAATATTAAGAAATAAATTTTGCATCCCTATCTTGTACACGCGCACACACACACACACACACACACACACACACACACACACACACATATACATGAAAGGCAAGTTTCATAAAGCAATATTTTCCTTTACTTCATGCACTGCACTTTGAAGTACAAATGTAAGATATATATATATATATACATATTCAATATAAATGATATATTATAACCATATTCCATCTCATTATCTTCTCTTCTTTAACTTAAAAGTGCTGGTTATGATTCACAGAATTGATGATGTGACCCATTACTGGGTCTTAATTAGAGTGTGAGAAAAAATGGTATGTGTTAAGAATGGGGATTTCAGCCCCATCTCCATCCTCAAGATATATATTTGATAGTTCTGGGGTAGGAGTCAGGGACATGCATTTTATAAGTGTCCTTGGTAATTCCGATCTCTATAAATACTGTGACCTATAGAGGTAAAAACTGCATTCAGATATAAATAATCTCACCTTCCCTGATGCCTTCACCTTCCTGCCTCTGTACTTCTCCTCTACTACACACCAGAACTGGAGCTGCCTTTAGTCCTGACTCAATCCCATGTCTGGCCCCATATTAAACAGATGAATAAACTGAGGCCCTGAGGAGGGAAGTGCCAAACCTACATTTAGAACCCCTTTCTGATCTCACTGGTCTTTAAATTCCTTCGTGTTTAAATAGATGTCAGAGTTCAACAAGAACCAAACAGAAAGAAAAACTAAACCACAACAAAACCCAAAAAACCTCAAATTCAATTGAAGGTTTACTTCATGCAGAGTTTCTCACGCTGGGCTACTTTTGTGGTTAGAAAATAGGAACATGTTCAACCAATTTGAACTCTACTTTTAATGTAGCATATTTATCTTACTGCAAATTGGAAAACTTAACTTCCCAATTTTCTTATTAAGGTTCAACTACAAATGTACCTTTGAGGAGAAAGAGAGAACATCATCAGCAAGGTACTCTGGAGCTGAATTAGTGGAGAACATTACAGGGCTGAGAGCTGATTATACCAAGCTCTAAAGATATTTCGATTATTGCTT
Organism: Smutsia gigantea; assembly: GCA_032199065.1. Classification (NCBI taxonomy): domain Eukaryota; kingdom Metazoa; phylum Chordata; class Mammalia; order Pholidota; family Manidae; genus Smutsia; species Smutsia gigantea. The sequence continues at coordinate 72,532 of JAVSCE010008987.1, forward strand.
AAGAAACAGATATACTGTACTAATTGTCTAAAATTTGAGCAAAAGTTTCAAATAAAACCGGAAGAAATTTTGCTACCATTCTCATAGTATAACGACAGAAAAGTAAATATGACCCATTTTATTTGTGTACAATATTGACAGCTATTTATGACTTATTTCAGAGGGACAAACAGCTGTGTGTTTTAATTTAGCTTGCCTGATTACATTTACTATTATCAAGAACAAAATTATTAACTCTGTTTTACATAACTTCTGTTAAAGAGTTTATGAATTATGGAAGCCTTTCTCTCCTTTAAGCCTGCAATCAATAGAAATACACCTGACTAATATCCAAAACAAATACCATTATATAATTTTATTAAAATATTCTTATTAATCAGTTATTTTATATTAATAATTAAAGGAGACCCTCTGTAGTTTAAGATATATTTTATACTGGGAATTCCCTTAAAATAACCTTCAAATTTTCCAAAAATACTTTGGCATGGATATATAAAATATTTGAAGTTACTGAACTACTGTCATGACTTAGTAGACTTTATATGCTACTTGACAAAATATTGTTGAATGAATGAAGTAACAAATGAAGGAATGATTTTTAAATCTCATATCTTCAAGCCCTTTAAATATTCACATTATCTCTTCAAAAGGAGTTTCTGAGGCAGTTTAGTGGTAAAAACAGAAGAAATGGCAGCAAGCAGAAAAGTGAAAGGTTTTGCTTAACCATTCGAAAGCATGCTGATGTCCATTTATGTGCAGATGTAAGTGTAAACTGCAAATAATTTACATGTTTTTGTTTTACAAAGTAGTTTATGAAGACAGTATAATTACAGTTATTAGTACAAGATACAGTAAATTTTCAAAGAAATAACTTTAAAATTTCTTTATCAAATTTTTCACTTCTTCATTAAAATTTCCCACACAATTAGTCTAAATTAGTGTGGTTTTACTGTATCTAATTCATTGAAATTCAACTGTAAGACTAAAAATGAAAAAATAATAATTCCTTGCTCCAGTGATAAGGTTTGTACTATATATTCAAAGTATAATTTAGTTCAAAACATTTACAAAAATAGAGTTTTGCTATTTTTGTCATCATGGTGAGTTAGAGCACAAGAAGGGAGAAAAAGCATTTACAGAAACAAACCATTAAGAGTCAGTTCAGCATTAGAGTAGCTGTTCAAACAAATAAAAGCAATTAAACTACATTCGAATAAATAAAAATTTGAACAAAGAACATTTTCTATTTTGTTTAGTTTCCAATTTCATAGCAAGAATTTAGTGCTTGTTCAAACCCATAAAACTAAATTGTAAATTAAATGCTCTCTAGACATACCAAATTTACAGTCCAAAATGCAAATATAACTGGATTTAGTGAGAAGTTGTTTATGAGGTAATGAAAGGGGGAAAAAAAGTCATTAGAATATTTAGAGTTCTGTCATGGAGTTCAGAAAGAAATAATTACCCCTGCAACTCATCACATATGCAGTGAAAATCATTCTTGCTTATAAGATTGGATGGAGCCCTTTGAATACCCTTGACATTGAACCAGAGTTCTATGTAGGGTGCTTTTAGATGAAATGGAAGAAAATAAAGCATTGATAGAGTTTTGAATTATTGATACATTCACTGCACAGAACAGATATCTTCATTGCCTGCATCCTTCCATGTGCTCAGCTTTACTTTGAATGGGTTTACTGTCGTTTAGATTCATTGGTCATATACATTCAGTCTGAGTAAGGTGACATCTAGCATGGCGTCTTCCATAGGCATGGGGCCAGGAAAACCCAGTCCTTGGGGCAACTGGCATCAGGGTTCTTAAATTTTTATTTTCTTGGGGGAGAAGAAGTTGCCTTTTCCACACCCTGGGATGGTCTGCAAGGTAGCAGGATAGGAAATGTTTACTGAAAAAACAAGTGTTGCTGTAGCTCCTATTGGGAACAAACTAAACAGAGGAAAATAGCATTCATGATGAGAGAGCAGATGGAAGAATGGAGAGATAGACACTTTGTGAGATACAGCTATACTCTACACCACATTAGAAATACATCACATGTTCCTGTAGCCAAATTGTTAGAACCACTCTACTAAGTTTATTTTTTAAATATCACTTTCATTTTCTGGTTATCTTACATCAGATACATAAGTATTTCTATTGTTCTACATAGCTGAGATCATATACCATGAATACTACAGATGAATGCACAAGACAGCATGGTAAAATATTTAAACATACTGCTGATTATTTATTACACGTCTTCCTGAATAGACTGAAAGATTCTCCAGAACGCTAGATTTTCTCTTCCTTTGCATTCACCACTGCTATGGGCACAAAGTTGGTACGATTTTTGCTGAACTATCATGTTCATATTAAAAATGTAACTATTTAAATTTAAAAACATATATTGACTTAAAATTCTATAAAGAGAAAGGATATATATCACCTCTGGTATAAGAAAATGAAACTGATGCATGACATAATTCTATGATAAAAATAAAATAACAATATAATAAAAATAAGTATAATTTATTTAGCACCTACCAATTTACTAAGTATAATGCTACAGGTTTTACATATGCTGCTTAATTTATTTCTCACAAGAACCATATGGCATGTGAATTATTACCTCTATCTTATAGAGAATGAATCTGAGTTTTAGAGGCTGAAAAACATTCCACAATGGAACAGAAGGAGGCAGAGCCAAAATGGAAACAGGTTCTGGATCATTCCACTCCTGGAGTTGCTTTTTAACCTAGTAGTAGTTTTGTGGTCCATACTAAAACATCTGTATTTTTTCATCATATATTTCTCATGACCAAAGCTTACATTTGCAAGATCATATACCTGAATTAAATGATGATGTTATGACCTCAAAACATAGAATCTTTTCCCAAAGGCATCTGGTCTCTAGACCATGGCCTTGGCGTCACTGATACCACTCTCTAATCAACTGGGCTTCTCTGGGAATCGAAAACTCCAAGAAGAACGATAAATATTCAGAAGTGCATACTTTTCATAGACACTGAAAATATTTTCCCCTACCAATTCATTTCATAGGACTTCAATCTAGCAGAGTTGTTCTTTGCAATAAGTGTTCACTGTAGGGTGCTGTGGTCTGGTTTGATGGCAATCAAAAACCTGCCTAAACTGACTGCAAAATGTCAAGCATCTGAAGTCCTACACTTTCACTGGAGATGATTCTTTAGAATGTGGGGCTCATTTTCCTGCAGGAATAATTTCTTAATAAAATAATAGCCCAAGCAGTTAATAAATCATTACCAAGATTGAAAGACTCTATATCTAATTCTACAACAGGGTAGATAGGTATCTGCTGGGCATCCTACACTGTCACCTAGAACCTACAAAAGTATGCTTGGCTTTAACTATCAGTGGCCTCCTTCTCTCATAATTACTACATGACTCCTTCATGGGCATGACCTAGAGGGTACCACTCCTTGGACACTTCTTCTAGCCTATTCAGTCATGGGGATGCATGCAGGCATGTGTAAGTGGCACTTAATTTTTCATACAGAAGGCATTTGGTCCCAAAATGAAAACAAATACTTTTGAGGAACAATTAGTAAAATAAATAGTACATTTTTTTGCAAATGAAATTCACCTCTGGCTTAATCCACAAATGGCATTATAATTTGTGGAAACATGATAGCCAGTTTCTTTATCATGTACTCAAGTTTAACTAAATGAGGCTTACCACCAAGAGATGAACCTTCCAGATCACACATATCATTAGTCACATTTCTGCAGACCTATTAGCACACATATCTGCAGACCTGAGTATGTGCTAAATTTCTGAAATGTCTTGCCAATGGGTTTCAGTCCTGGGCAAGTTCACTATGCATTCAGTGTAACCAAGGAATGACAATGGAACATTCTTGGGGTGAAAGGGTTTATTATCCGGCTTGTTCTCCCAGCAATAGGTTGAGCATGAGAATTACACCTGCATCCAACAGTCTGCAGGTCTGTAATCCTCCCTCATTTCTGCCTCCCTCCAGAACACTGGGCAGTTCTTTATATAGTGACTCAGTCAATAATAGCTAATTGCCTAGGGTGTGGAAGCAGTAGCCTAGCAGCAGGACAGCTGCATCATTAAGTAGTTCAGGGTCAGGTGAGGATCCTGCCCATAGGAACATTCACTTTATCCACATGATGTTAAATCCAAAAGTGGAAATAGTCATAAGTGAGTCAAGTAATAGGAAGACAATTGTTACCTCCATTACAGTCTACTGAATACTGATATTTGGTGATGCTTTTAAATTTAATATAATATATATACATAAAATCTTTTCTCCTTAGGGGAGAGGAATGTCAATTTATATATATTGAATTTAGGTTAGTTCTTTTTGGAAAGTAAAATAAACCACTTATTAAGTTACCACAGACTTTGAGAACAATGAAAATGGTAGCTTGTAAAATGTTTAATTGTTGAAAATAGTATCTTATTTTAATTTTTTTAGACAAAAGCATTTACTGCTTATTTTGTCATGGAAGACAACTCAGTTGAAATTTTAAGATTATATAGTATGTGACAAAGAACATACAAAATGTAGCAGTAATTTTGTATGAAGAACATATAAAATTTATTCAGAAACATGAGTCTACATACACTACTTGTATAACATTTTAAACAATGGTAATCACATTTCAATATGCTAGTCAGATGTAATGAGAGGGCAGTTATATGGCTCAGAGCAATTAGCTGTGGAAAAAATTGTGGCCCATTTTAATTGTGGAAGAGGAAGTGGCTAAGACAAATAAGAAATGACTAATTGGTGGGAGGGATCAGTACATACTATTTAATTGAGAATTCTTCAGTGTCCCAATCCATGAAAAGGCTCATCAAATGTGTTTCCTCTATTTGGGGGACTACAGTACAATCAAATAAATTATATATGCGTGTGTGTGTGTGTGTGTGTGTGTGTGTGTGTGTATATAAAACATATATATATGTTATATAAATGTAATGTAAATGTATATATTCCTTCTTTGTTATCTCATTTCCTATATGCATTATATTCTATATAAAAAGAGAAAATTCATAAGAATAACATATTGATGTGATCATTCATCTCACAAAAAAGAGCTTCATTTACCAATTCACAGTTTAAATCCAACAGAGAAAAGTCACCTGGTGTCCTGAACGTATATAATTTTTCACAAACCTATGCATACAATATGTTGCATATAAAAGGCTCCACTTCAGAATTGTTTGGAGAGACTATTTTCTTCTGTTAACATTATTATTGAGTTTCTAATTCACTGTGAAATATTCCAATAACTTTTAATACCTTCTCAGTTATCACTGTGAATAACTGCAAATGGGATCATTCTTCTGAATTTCTTTCCTTTTCATATATACTATGTCAATATGCAGTTTACAGAATTCATCTTTTTATCTAGTCTATCTGAAAACCAACAGATAATAAATAATTCCTATCAATGTTCTTCCATATTTTATATAATAAGATGTTTACAGTAATGCCATATAAAAGCCATTAACTTATTGAACATTCAAAATTTTTTGGCAGAATCTCTCTTTTTCCTATCTATTCTGTGCGAAATGCATGTCAGTGCACATAAATTCTCAGGAAAATGTTCCTCTGATCCAATCAATTGGAAGTCTGATATGTCACCTAGGTGGAAAATGGCAATATCCCCCCAGTGTTTTCTGAAGTAACTAATACACTGGAAACTCTGGGAGGTGCAGTTTAACTCTTAATAGAAAAAAGCCAACTGAAAACGGGAGAAGAAACACACACAATCAGCTAATTGGTCACAATGTGTCATTAAGAATTTTATATTAGCCAATAAATGACCTTTGGTCATTTCTCCTCCTTCCTTTAAGAGGCTTTGGGGCAGCTGCTCTAATTTTATTTAGTTAAAGTTTATAGAATAGTGGTTTGGATCAGACACCATGGTAAGTTCACTCACAGGACGTAATCATTTCCTCATTAAGGGGAAGAGGAAGTCTTTAGGGATACCAAGCTCCTAATCAATCATTTACTTAATCTACATCTGACTTGGTGTTTTAGTAATATAAATTATTCTACATATTTATATGAAGTAATGTATCTCTGGGTTAGGTTGAAATAAGGGTTAATATTTCTACTCCACAATGAATATAAAAAAAGGAAAGACTGAAATTATAGCACCAGAATGCAGATCCTTCTAGAGAAAAGCAATTCTCTTTCAGTCCTTTTAGTAAAGAACATGCTCCCTTTACCTGAGTGGCTCAAAACAGTTAACCTACCTCCAGAATGTAATCAAATTGTATTCTCCTACCTGTAGTAGAGATAATTGTTTACTATCACATGAAACTTAACTTAGAAATCAAGTTAATTATTTTAATGTGTAGAGAGGGGTTAGCATGATTCAAAAACGACAGTTGGTGATTACAGGCCTCTTTCTCATTTTAACAGAGCAAGAGAAGATGATTTTTTAAAAATGCGGGCAGAAGATTTATGAAATACAATCTCATATGACCACAATGAGAGCTTTCATTTTTCATCAAGCATTTATGGAGCCCTACCTATGAGCCTATGCCTAACCTTAGGGAACATTCTATCTATGTTACTTCAGCATGACTAATAGCAAACAGGCCCTCATGTAACTGGGTTGCTACCATAATTCTAAGGAAAATATTGCCTATTTTGGTGACATTAGTAACTTCACTTGCACATTATTGAAACATTACTAATACCATTTGTTATACTAGGTAAATAGAGGGTTTAAAATATACCCTTATAAATACTATTACTTCTTTTCAAAAGAATGTTGGTACAATGCACCTCTACATAAATATCTTATGCATGCCACTTTTCCAAGAAATCTACAAATTATTGACTTTCTTCTCTTTGACCTTGAAAACTATTAAGATAAACTAATTACTTGAACTCCATTAATATACATCAAAATTAATTAATTCTTTTAAAAGATTCCCAAATCTACACAGGAGCAAAGTCGATCATATATTTAGGTTTAAGTATTCAGAACATTTTATTTTCGGTGGTTGATATTGACTACATAGTGATCAAACAAATAATAAATGATGAAATCTAATGCAATTCCATCTTTTAGCAGACACATAAAACAAAGCGCATTATAAATCATGTACTAGTCTAAGGTATTTATATTAAGCATGCATTTAAAATGAAAGTATATTAAGTGTGTATGTAGGACACTTTTTCTATCACTTCATTTTCAGAATCCTTCAAATTAAATGAGTATGAATTGCATTAAATGAAAATCACACTTGGCATACAAATTATGACTCTCTTTGACAGTGATTTTCATTTTCTATGCTTTAAAAAATATCCCTACAAATAGTTGTCAATGGCAAATTTTATTGTTTTTATTTATGAACGTCTGCTAACAATGTCTCCTCCGTTTATGATTTAAATCATCACACGCAGGTGCTGCACACATAACATGGCAAAGCCACATAACATTTTCTTTAATGTCTATGCCGATGCCCAATCTGAACCGACCACGATCCTTCTGTTTTACACAGCTCTACTGTTGTACTTACCTTACAGTCTTACAATTATTCAATTACATATTTTCCTGCCTACTAAGACATTTCATTTAGTGAAATTAGTTTTTGTCTCTGCTGCTGAGCACAAAGCAGACTGTCTACATTTTTCTGGTATTATAACATTATGAAGCTTATTGTTCTATTATCTTTAAGTCTCATGCTGTTGAACATCACATGAAAGTTCTCTCAGTATTTTAGACTCTGAAAGTTCTGTGATGTGGTCTAAGATCAATTTGCCATAGCTTATAAATGTTAATTTTCCTTTGTAAAGAAGACAGAAGTGAAATATATTCCCTTTGTATATATCCCAAACCATATTAAACTTACTTTATCAAACACTTGAGTGACTTCTTTCAAACTACCCCATAAACGTTTGACTAACATACCCCTACTTTTAAATTCATTCATTCAAACCAATTTAATGGATAGAACTAAAGTAAATCTATAATATGCTCAAACCTGTTTTCCTATGGCTCATTTCAAATATACACAAAATTTTGAAAATAGTGTATTGAATTCCTGTGCACACACTGGCCAGTCCCTCCAACTGTTATCCAAGAGCAAGCCTGCCCTAACCAATCTTCTGTCCATTTCCCTTCCTCGACACCCACTAGAAAACAAGTCCCAGAAACCACTTCATTTCATCCATATTTTACTAATAACATCAATAGAATATGGACTGTTTTAACCAAACCGCAGCACCATCCCTCTTAAATAATTAACACTGTTGCCTTAATACCATCAAATATCCAGAGTTCACATGCCCAACTGTTTCATACATGGAAAAATTTGTCCTATGTTTTAAAAGTAGAATCTAAATAAGTTCCACACATAACACAATTGATTGCTGCTTCTTTTAACCTATAGGTATTCTATCTCTCCCTTTATATTTCTTCTTGCCACGTATTTGTTGAAGAGTAATAGAGATACTTATTTATTGGTTTGCTGTTGCAGTACGGCACAGGCTGATTTTGCTGTTTGTATTCTTGCGGTCCACTTCAACATATAAAGACTTATCGGGTCCTCTGTGTGTTTTATAAGGACTACTTCAGGGAAAGGATCTACAATATTTTCCATGTTTGGATTTTAAGATTGTGGCAGATCTGGTACATTTACCCATTTAGGAGAAAACAAGGCTTACTGTTCCTTCTGTTATTAAAATCAGATAAATGCCATGTGAATGCAGACTGATATATTTCACTGAATGCAAGTTCATTTGTCCCCAAGTTCTGGCAAACAAACCTTCACATGTAAGATTGAATGTGCCTGCCTTTGTAGTTTGTACCACACCTAAAGTGTTGAATATAAATTTAACAAAATTATTTAAACCAAATTTTTATAACACTTGTTTCATGTTTTATGGAGAAAAAAAGTTCTAAAAAATGAAGGGAATGCCTCTTCTTATGTACATGAAGTACTAGGGCAAAACATGGTATACTATGGATAATAAATATGTGTCTACCTTTTTCTGTAGCCCTAAATTGCATTTGGCACTTGACAATGTGCCTCACTGTATTAGAGAGAGCACAATAACCATTTATTGAGTGCCTGCTATATTCTACTGTTCTGGACTTCTAGGACATAAAGAAGAATTTGAGAACTGTTGAATAGCATATGAACAGCAACACATGCACACAGGTGACTGCTGTAATATTATCATGGTATAAATATGCTTAAGACAACCTCAACTGTAAGAATTCAAGTTGAAAAGAAACAATGGTTATTTCAGGAAATCTGGTATCCTTACTATGAATAGAAGATTATTAATTCTTATATAGTCATGGTACCTTAACAGACCACTGCTTTATTTACTAAGAGTAAGATTTTGACCTTATTCAGTGCTCTTAAGTATGGCTCATGTGTGCTCGTGTACACACATACAAACAGATATCTCAAAAGAGGATAAAACTTCTCTTGAAAGAGACTTTCATATTGCTTACTGGGTACCATGTGCCATTATAACTGTTTTGTCCCCTTTAACTTATTTAATTCACTCAGCATTTAATACATAATACGAATTACTATATATGAGAAAACTCAGTTTCAGCAATTTGCCTGATGTCTCACACTAATAAAGTGACAGAGCTGGGAGTCATACTTACCACACATACCATATATACATACCACAGAGCCTGTGTTTTAACCAGTCTGGTACACTGCCTTTTAATCAAAACATGCATGTGACAAACAGAGGAGAAGAAGCTGACTGTGTCATCTCGGCTGGAATTAGACTGCCTGGGTTGGGATTCTGGCTCCAAGAACTTCACAATGTACTTCAGGCCTCCTTCCGTCTGGTAAAATGTGAATGTTGATCGTACTTACCTCATATGAATTCTGTAAGAATTCATGAAAGTGGTGTGTATGGTATTTGGCAAGTAGTAAGGTGCTCAAAAATGCTAGCTTTTTGAAAATCATTATATGCCCCAAACATAGGTCATGGGCTTTACAATTTGTTTTGAAAGAAGGGAGCCACCATATCTAATACTTAATATTAAAATAATAGAAAATGAGGCAGGGGAAAATATGTCTTCTCCTGGCCTCCCACAGAAATGAAATTATAAAAGGAAATAGAAAGTGGTAAAGGGAACCAATTTGTCAAGAAAGATTAAAGACTATCAGCTACTCTCACAGGGACCTCGCTTGGTATTCCCTTTGACCCTACACCAAAAGTGTTCTTATTCCCATGTTACAGTCAGGACAACTGAGTCTTGGGGATCATTCAAAATCACACAGTCAGTAAATGGTAAAACTAGGAGAATTTGAAACCACAACTCTCTGGCATCATACCTCTACCCAAGTGCTTTTCATACTACAGGTTACAATTTAAAGAGCCATAAAATTATTTTAGGGGATTGTACCCAGGAATTTTAAAAATAGAATAGAGAATAAGACAAGAGAAAATATTCATGGGCATCCCAGGAAGTAAAAGCAAATAGTATTTTGTGAAAATGTTGCAGTTATAAGTGCATGTGTGTACCCACAGGTTCACTGAGTTGCCATGGAAATTGTATTTTTTAATGTCTGGAGCATTCAAAAATTAGAAACACACAGTACCATGTCACATTCCTCACGTTGGTGCAAAAGTCAAACAAATTTTATTGGTGCCCAAACTACTGAGGTCATGATCCAATAATTGCTTGGATTTATACATACTCTCAAAGTACATCAGGGAAAAGACACAAAAAATCAAAGCATGTACAGACACACACATGCCGTACACACACATGTACATGTATACGGATAAACTAGTGTGCAGCTTTCTGCTCTGTCTCATGTTCCCAGGAAGTATGAGGAGAATATGGCTTGGTGGTTATACCATCACTAACTAGCTGAGTGGGTTGATACATCGATTAAATTTTATGTTCCTTAGGTTTTTCCTCTATAAAAAAGAAGATAACAATTCCTTCTCTCTAATTACCTCTGTGGGACTCTGAGCTATTTAGGCAAAAGTCAGTGCAGTGATTTAGAGAAATAGTCAGGAGAAAGGGGGCTGTGTGTGTGTGTGTGTGTGTGTGTGTGTGTGTGTGCACACACACACCTGCTTAGTAGGAAGAAACTGATGCTGACAAGAACAATGACAAAGTGTGAGATAACAAGGCCAAGTATGTGTCACAATGGGAGGAATCACAGCTTCATGAGATCAATCACAGGATATCCCTAACACCTGGCTGGGTGTGTAGATGAGAAGAGTCACAGATAATAAAATAGAAAAATATGAAGTGCCAGAGAAGTGGGGTAGTCTCCACGGATACAGGAAAAATCCAGCTAAGAAGCACTGCCTACTGCCCTGCGGCCTAGGGTTCAATCCTCAGTAACTGGAGCAATTGCCAAGGCAGTGACCTCCATAGGCAAACATTTTGCTTTGTTTTTATCTTCTTTCAGCTCTTCTAAGAGTAAGGCATATAATGAAAGATTTATTTCCCCACATGACCAAAGGTCAGAGATGGTAGGTTCCCCAAGTGTATATTTTATTTATTTCACCACTGGTAGAAAGAAAAAAGGCCTCCAGTGAACATCCTATAAAGCAGTAGAGAATAAGCTTTCTCAGCACTGCCGGCCCCAAATTGTGGTGTCCAGAAAAACAAGTATGTTCTCCCTTGGTTGCCTACAAGGCTGTCCCTCTGCTTTTTGGCCAGTTATATTACTAGTGTGGAAAACGGTTTGTATCAGTTACTTTATATATGACCCACATTTATATCTCAGCCTTGTTAATAAAAATAAATAAGTGGGGAAAAGAACAATTTTAGATTCAGAAAAATGCGTGAAACCCCAACCCTATCAATTTAAGGACTATTTCTAAAGAGTTGGTTTCAAACAACACTGTTAAAAAAGTGAAGGTAAAGCTTACAAGGTTCAAACTGGCCGGTTTTAAACTTAGTGTGAGAGCAGCAGATGGTGTGACTTATTGAAAGCACTCTTCAGTTTTCTGGGCAAAGTAATTTCTTAAATGAAAGGGCTCCTTTAGGCATGCAAACACCTCCTTCCAAAGCTGTTAAGAGACTTAACTGCAGTCACAAAGCTAGAAATGGTGGTAGGAGACAACTAGAACTCAGCCTCCTAATTTGTGTGAAAGCTAACACAAATTCTTCAATGATATTTGGTGGTGTAAATGTATGCTTGTTTCCATACATTTGTGGATAGTTGTTCTTTTGATTGGCCACACATCCATCCTTCTTCTTCTGATAGGAATAACTATAGTTTCTAAATGAAATCACTCCTTTCCTACTCTCTGAAATTGTGGGAAATATGCTGATCCCACCAACAATTACAGGACGGATCACAACACCCAGTCAGCCTTTGTTTCCCATCTTCCATGCCACCGTGATTGGGTCAGTGTGAGAAAATGTCCTGTTTATCCATACTGACTGCTCAAAGGAATTGATCCAAAAAAGTGGTGTGATCTGAGTTGGTTCAATGAGAGCTAATCTGATGCTCTTGGAGTTGAGAAGGTATAAATCTGAATTTATAGAGAACACCACAGAAGAGAGATAGTGTGTCCAAGACAGAGAGCAAGGAGCACAAAGAAGCCACCAAATCTTGGTGTCATTGTTTGAGTCCCCAGATCCTGCCATACCTGTGGCAAGACTCTGCCTCAGGACTTTTAGTGAAATTTGTCCATCAATTCAATTTTGCACCTCCTACGTTTGTTTCACACTAATTCACTTCTCCCTTTTCTCATCATTGTTACTCCGTATTACTCTTTGTTACCCAAACAGGAAACCATTTGCTGTCCTTGAGGCTTCAGGTACTTAAAGAAATAAGAAGGACGCAAGAAACAATGGAAATATGTTTCAGAAGATAGAACACCTGTTCCTATGTTTGTTTTGTTTTGTTTGCTTCAGGTTGTATGATGCCAAACAGTTGATACCTCAGTGGATAAAGAACTTCGTTAGAAATTCAGTGCAGAGGTGTTCATGTTGAGCCATGCAAATACTGATTTCCTGTTTTTTTAATGAATCGCAACTATGATACCGCTGTGTCCTAAAGCAGTTCCACAAATCCCACATATTGCTTTAAAACTGTACATGAAGATTTGGTTATTTAGACTATTTTAATTAAGCTGTTTATAAAAAAAAGTCCTTTGCAATGTAAACTTTCTATTGAAAACTAAAGGTGTTTTTTTTCTTGCATAGTTGTGTTTTTCTGTACTATGGATGATGAGACTTTACACATTAGACACCCTTATAGGGAGCTATATATACCACCTTTTTTCACTATTTTACCACAATTAGTTAAAACATTTGACTTTCTTCAACTATTTCTAGGTATTACATTTTGCTAAGAAGTTAAAAATCATCCTTAAGCTGTGATATAATTAATAGGTATCCCATTAAATATTCCATGAGTCAATTTAATAATTTTAATTGTTCAACAGTTGATCTAGTATTGGGTTAGAAGTGGGAGTTTCAAATTGTGGGTTCTGAAATGGAAAATATAAATAGGGTTTAGGGAATCCATTAACCACTGAAGTTGTATGTAAGGTATTTTAGGAACATATATTTAGATATTTGTTTTCCAGGGGAAGGATCCTACTTTTTTCAAATTCTCGAAGAGGTCTACAACCCAGAAAATGTTATTAAATAGGAATAAGCAGAGGAATTTTGATCTTTGACAAGCAAATCAGGCAAAGAGGTATATTACTGTGTTTTCAGAATTTCCATTTTCTATTTATCTTGCTGAAAATCAGCTTTCAGTATAATGTCAGGATCTGCAGGTGGCCAGGTTATAAATACGTAAAATGAACCATGACATAATCTGCTCAATATTGCATATCATCATAGCAATAATTGCTTTATTGTTTCAGTGATCAGGGTCCCTGCCAGTAAGCATAATCCAATGAGAATTAAATGTAAGAAGCATATCTCCATGATATCACAATTAAGCTCAGTACAGATAGACCTGAACTTTACAGACCAATTTATAAATTTTCAAAGATTTCATCACATAAATGGTAAGAATTCTGGGCTTGGGGATGAAATTTGGCAAAATTACCCTGGTATGACTTATGTGACCTAGTTCTAAAATTTAAAATGATCTTATATAAAGATTTTGTTCTTAATGCACATCCACTTATGTTAATCCTGAAAAATAATCACTTTTGGTGCTTTTGTGTTACTTATTGAAAGAATAAAGGAAGAGACCAAGGCAGGAGGGAAGAAAGGAAGGAAGGACAGAAAAAAGGAAACAAGGGAGAAATGAGGAGGGAAGGAGAGAGGAAGACGGGAAGCAAGTTTTTTTTGTATTAACTGCAAATTTGCAGAGAAACTCGCATTTCCATCTAAGTTTGACTGCTTTGATTTTACTCCATTTCCTAATTATCTAATCATAGTTAATATACGTATTTTGCTGAACACTGTTAAAAGATATATTCTTAATATTTTTCCCCATCTAGCTACGTTAGGAGTCTGGTGGCTAGGTAGCTAAGCAAATAAGCCATAAAAAAAAAACCCCAAAAGCAAAAAATCACCACAAAAGCAGTAACTTAATATCAGAAATCTATGTTATATCAAGGTCTAGAGGTGAGTGATCCAGCTGTGAGCATAGCTCGGCTCCAGAAGGTCACTTGGATACCCACTCCTTCCAGCTTGTTCTACCACACTACGCAGAAGCTCAGTGTGGGTCAGGGTTACTGGCTGTCCTTCAGCATCCGTTCCATCCTCTTCCCCAACACACAAAGCCAATGGAAGGTCAGAAAAAGACAACATTTCTCAATCTCCCTTGCTTATTTAATTAATTTATGGGCATGTGTGCAGACGTGATACAGGAAAATTGGATCATACCTGTAAAGGAACAGAGGTGACCTGCCTTGTATTTTCACTCTCTTACCACTGGCTGAAATACAGACATCATGGAGAACCACGAGAACCCCAGTAACCCAGTAAGGGTGGTGAAGCATGAAATCAGGAGAGCCGATATCTAAGAGCATAGAATAAAGCCATTGTACCAACTGGGTTTTTAAGTGAGGGAGAAATAAGTGAGGGAGAGAGTGCTTTTGTTTAAGCTGACGTTATTTGGAACTACGTCACAGCAACTGAGCCTGTATCCTAACTATTGCATCAAGATAATATTTCCTATTTTGCCTCATACCTTTTTCTTCAGATACAAGCATACTTCCAAGTTCCTCCCGCCCCATTTTGGTTTCTGATTGGGTTATTTTTGCTATAAGCAAAAAAATGAAATCACCATAGAAATTTAGGATTCCCATTAAGAAAAAGACAAATAATGGTCTCCAGAACTTTTACTGATCTAACCAACCAAATTTCCATATCCAGACAAGAATTGATAATGATGTATTTCCATCTCTAAGAACAGAAAATTTGGCCTGACAGGTTATGTACTGAATTTGCCACCAAATGCCAAACAGCAACCAGTGTAAAAATAAGAATGAAATCTTAGAAAAACAGATTACAAGAAAGATAACAGGAGAGAGTTGAAAACAATATTCCTGAGCACTGATGTCAGAGATGTAAAGTATGTGCCTGATGCCAGAAGAGTGAAAAGCAAGCAAGCCCTGAGGGCTGAGGGATTGCTGACCTGTCATCACTGGCTTGCTGCCTAATTTCTTGCAGGTCAAGCGTTAGTTTGTTTTATTTTTCCTGAGAACAAGCTTTGTTGCCTTAGGCATGTTTTTCTTTGATAACC
Organism: Smutsia gigantea; assembly: GCA_032199065.1. Classification (NCBI taxonomy): domain Eukaryota; kingdom Metazoa; phylum Chordata; class Mammalia; order Pholidota; family Manidae; genus Smutsia; species Smutsia gigantea. The sequence goes on from JAVSCE010008987.1 coordinate 88,227, forward strand.
ACACCTTCCTCTTCTTACTGCTCATCTCTGACTAATCAATACACAACAAGGTGCCAGAGTAATTTCCTTTTTATAAGACTCTTACCACTTCCTGACACTTTGCACATATCCTCCTTAATTATTTTCTGATTTTGACACCAGATAGAGAGGTCTTGTCCTGCTAACAGGCATTTGGTCCTCCACATATTGGTCCAATTTCTGCTCAGCCCTTGCCCATCAAGCTTCTTCGTTTTGTCTTTGTACTGCCACCCTCCCAAATGACGTGCTCCAGCCTAACTTTGCTCTGATGTTCTAAGTAGTCTTTTATTTTTATCTAATTCACTACTATTCTCAAAAACACTTCTTAAAACTTTCAGGTGCCCCTCAGTCGTTATTAAGCAGACTTTATATATGGAGGGAAAAAATTGAACACAAGAAAGCATTATCTGAATATATTACAAAATATAGGTCATAGATAAATGACTTATATCTCCACCTTCTGTTTCTCAAGTAAATACCTGTTCTCTAGAGTTTAAAGTATTTTAAAACTAAAGGTCTTAACAAATGTACCTTAAAATCAGCATGTAAGATTATAATACAAATGTATAGTATTATAACAAAGTATCCTTCTGAATGTGTTAAGCATAATGGAAGTACCCACACTATTACTATCTACACCATCTTTAATACACTTTTAGATCTTAAATATAAAAAGGCAATAATAGGAAGTGTTGTTTAAACTTCTCACATCTTATGTACATTAAACCTAAAATAAATATACATTTAATATATCACATATTTAGCATATGTTTACGGCAAACCTGGCCTATAAATAATTTCTATTCTGATGTGACTTCCTATTCCCTAGATGATAAAAGATAAGAATATTAACACTATAGGTTGATGCTAACGCATATTGCAATCTGGTACTTTCCCTGGTTGATAAATGAGTGTGTGGCCAAGGATGACGAAGAAGGCTGGTGATTTAAGTTTCCTGTGACCGACATTCCTCACTGACATCACAGGAACACTGTCAGTACTTAGACATGTTACAGACGCACTTGGTTAGGAGTCACAAATGCTCTTTGGAGAACAGTACAACCTCAGAAACTACTTACACAACTGTTAGCACACTACTTAAAACTGGTGAAACTAATTTTCTCCCCACACCCCATGACAAAAGAGAAACAAAGGCCCCACTGAAATTAACAGCCTAATGTCCAGCCAGCGCCAGGACTACTGGTTTCTTAAAAAAAGTCTTTGCTGAATGAATAAATGGTGACTATGTGTAGAAGATACATAGGAAATTGGATTAATTAATTCATCTTTAAGAATCTTAAGCTAAGAACTGACAAAGCACGTATAGATTCAGGGGACCCTCAACTGTTTCCACATTAATTGAAAAGTAACCTGAAGTGAGTCCAGTGCTGAGAAGCTTCCAGTCCTTTTGTGTGGAAGAGAGTGATGTGTTAACCTAGACAGAGGAGTGACAGACTACTCTGGAAAATTTTTTTTAAGTTAAGATTCTGATTCTGATTCTGTCACAAACAGAATGCATAAGCTTAGACTAGTCACCTAGACTCTTTAGTCTCTCATTTCTAACACTAAAGAGGTAGATGTCTAGAAAGTCTGTGGTCTGGATTGAATTGTGTCTACCGCAAATCCGTATGATGAAAAACCTCAGAATATGACCTTATGTGGACGGAGACAGGGTCTTTACAGAGATAATCCAGTTGAAGTGAGCTCAGGAGGGTGGACCCTAATTCAGTATGATTGGTGTCATTATTAAAAAAGAGAAACTTGGGCAAAAGGGATATTCATACAAGGAGAATAGCTGGAAGACGGCCCTACAAGTCAAGGAGAGAAGCCTGGCACAGCTACTTCCCTCCTGGCCCTCAGAAGGAACAGAGCCTTGATTCCAGACTTCTAGCCTCCAGAATTGTGAGAGAAGGAATGTTTGTTGTGTAGCCTACCCACTTTGTAATACTGTATTACAGCAACTCTAGCAAACTAATACATTCTCTAACTCTAAAATACTATGATTTTGGAGAGGGGAGATTTCCAAAGACTGAAAAAAATCCTACTGGATGCAGATTGGAAAAAAAAAATGGGTGGAGGTAGGGGGATTTGTATGATATACAAAGTCTGAGAGCGAGCACAAACCATAGTATACAGTTGGTCCTTGAACATGGATTTGATGGACAAGTGTCCACTTACCTGTGAATTTTTTCAATAAATAATCTAGAAACGTTTTTGGAGATTTGCAACAATTTTTAAAAAGCTTTTCTTTTCTATAGCTTACTTTATTGTAGTAATATAGTATATAATATAAAAAATATATATTGATTGACTTTTTATGCTATGGTAAGTCTTCAGGTCAGCAGTAGGCTGTTAGTAGTTAAGTTTTGGGGGAGTCAAAGTTGTTTTCAACTATGTGGAGGTCAATGCCCCTTACGCTTGCACTGATCATGGGTCAACTATATATTCAGGAGCCACAGTAAAAATAATACTTATTACTATTTAATTAATTAATGCAAGGCTCCAGGACTATAACTGAAGAGCAAATGCTAAATGCCTCAGTGAGTCCAGGGTAGCCAAGTGATGATTTCTACTATGGAAGAAAAGAGGAGTTGCCTAGAGAATCAGTATGAGAAGAGTTAAAGATTCACAAAATCTTTAAGTAAATGATAATGACATCTTTTTTCAAGTTCAATATTTAAAAATTTACACAGTCCAACTGAAACAACTAGGAATTATCTGTGTCATTAATTTATAGAGAGCCTTGAAATGTTATTAAGGTGATTCAAACTTTTATTCCCTAAAATTTTTTTTAAACTCTCCAAGTTATCTAAGTAACAAAACTATATTTCTATGGATTTGAATTTATCGAAACTAGTGTCAGGTGGCATTTATATTATGAACATGGAGCATAACACATGCCATATTCAACATATAGAAATAAAAATATTCAGTTTTAAACTGAACTCATGACCCCTCATGAATATGCTGCAAAATCACTAAGTGAAAATTTTTGAATATGATGGACATTTCCTTGTACTTTAAGGAAGTGAAAAAACAGCTAGATGACCATCATAGTTAGTTCTCTGCAAGTAGGTCTCATTATTTAGGTTTCACATGTTTCTAAATTAAATGTATATTTTTGTTACTAAAACCACATGTTCACTAGCTGAGCAATTTTCTGATTAACTACTCTAATTCTAATTCTAGATTACTAGTTAAATTCTGATAAGTCGTCATCATTATTTGTTTCCAACAGAACAAGGCACTCTTCTGAAAATCACTAAGTCACTGTCACCAAGGAAAATACAGTAGCCAAGAATTTTATCTTTGGTGTAGACCTCTGAAAACTTCTGAAGTATACATTGGCAAAATGTTATCCAATATAATTTATTTGTTTTAATTGAAAGGATGTAAAATGGCATAAAAATCTTCAGATAGAATAGGTAAGTAAGTATTTTATACCATAGTTGGCTCTAAAGCAAACTTCCATTTATTGAATTCCAGTTTCCTTTAACTTCTCATTGTAACATGGGTGAAAAACTTCAGGCATAGTCTGGTTGGGGCACAGAGTGGTTGTCTTAAAAGTCTAATGCCTTTATCCTCCATCATTGTGCAGAAATAGCATAGAGAATAAAAGAGAAACTATTCTTTCATCCTAATATAACTGATAAATCAGAAAAAGAAGTTACTTAGGCCTGAATAATCATCATGTATTCATTGAGTTCATTCCCTGACATAAATTCAGCAAAAATAAAATTCAATAATATATCCTACTGCTGAGCAACAAGGGAAGCCAATTATAACAATGATGGCCATTATGAGTAGGTAACATTTACTGAGTGCTTATTAAGTGCCAGACACTGGCCTAATTGCTTTTCACATATTAATACACTGAATCCTCATAAGCAAGCTAAAAGGTAGGCACCATCATTATCTCTATTTTAATGATGGGAAAACTGAGACACGTGATATTAAGGAACTTACTCAAGATTAAACACCAGGAAGAGGCAGTCTGATTTCATAGTTCTTGCATATATTTGTTTTATTATTGTTAGAACCCAGAACTGCCTCCAGGCATAGCAAGGCCCCCCTTTGTATCACCTACAGCAGCTGCACCCCAGCCTTGAATCCCCCCAAGGCCTCACCCCCAACCTAGTTCTAAGAAAAATGTGTTCTAGTTACTGGAAAACCCACCCATTGTTCAAGTGACCCTAATCCTAGATAGTTTCCCTAGCAATGGCCAGCCACCCGAGGTAAAAGGCAAAGGTAATCTGCCCTTACCATAAAAGGTACCTACTTCCCTTAACCTACATACCTTCTAGATTACATCAGCTGGCAACTCAGCACCAACTGAGCTCAACCTATAGAAAGTGTACAAGACCTACTTGTTTTAAACCATCCAATCAGCACCCCCTCTTCCTGAACCCTGTAGGCATAGAAGTCACGGGACCAACTTCCCGCTCAAATTCCTTTATAAGCAGCTTCCCCCTTGCTGCCATGGCTGCTCTCTCCTTTAGAGACAGCCATTCTGTCTTTCAGGCAATAAACTTCGCTGCTGGAGATCTCGTGTCCTCTCTTCGTGAATGAGTGAATCGGATAGCTGAAGAACCCCCCTTTCAATTATACTGCCTTTACAGAGGAAGATCTATATAGACAACTACATCTGAATACTTCCAATGAGCTAGGCACTATGTGGATAATTCATGTAAATTGTCCTCATTTTACTGATGAGGGATTAGCACCTGCCAAGGTTAAGTCTTACAAGGTCATAGTACTCAACTTACAGCCAGAATTTGAATTGAGTGTGTCTGAATTCACAGCTGGGATTTACTTCACAATGTTCACATCCAAGTTAAAATAGACAAGAGTTTAGCACAGGGGTCCAAAAAATGACTGCCCACAAGCCAAATCCAGCCTGCTGCCAGATTTTATAAATAAAGTTTTACTGGTGCTTACGTGAGCCACGCTCATTCATTTACTGCTATCTATGGCTACTTTCATGCTATGATGGCAGAGTGAAGTAATTGTGACAGAGACTATATGGACCACAAAGCCGATATTATTTGCTATCTGGACCTTCACAGGAAAAGATTGCTGACCACTGGCCTAGTATATCACTAGTGGAGATGCTGGCAGAAATTAAAAGAAACTTGTTACGATGACAGTTGCCATCATTTGTATTTAGCTTATTAATAGGCAAAAATTGCCAAAGAAATAAAAGACATAAAAAGCCCAACATAACTATTATGGGTTGAATTGTGTCCCCCCCAGAGAGATAATGCGGAAATCCTAACTTCCTGTACCTCTGTAACATTATTTGAAAAATAGGGTCTGTACAGATGTAGTCAAGTTGAGGTCATTAGTGTGTATCCTGATCAAATATGACTGGTGCCCTTATAAGAGGAAAACACCATGTGAAGACAGACACACAGAGAGAAAATGTCAGGTAATAACAGAGGGAGAGACTGGAGTAATGTAGCTGCAAGCCAAGGAACATCAAGGCTTGACAGCCACCGCCAGAAGCCAGGAAGAGGCAAGAAAGGATTCTATCCAGAGTCTCAGGAGAATCATGGCCCTGCCGACACCCTGATTTCAGACTTTCAGCCTCTAGAACTGTGAGAAAATAACTTTCTGTTGCTTCGAGTAACTATTTTGTGGAACTTGACACTGGTAGCCCTAGGAAATTAGTACAATGCCCTTTAAGACAAATTTCTTGTTTTCAATAGTTAGTCAGAGGTTGACAACTGACTAGGACAAATTTGTATTTTTTTTAGTAGATTTATAATTGGGAGGCTGCCCAGCAGGAAACTACATTTCTTTGTCCACAAGTTAGGGCCATGTGACTTGTACTTATCAATACAATATCAGTGGAGACAAAATAGCCCAAGTGATTAAGAAAACAAGTCTGCTTTCTTCAGGCTGCATGCAAAGGATCTAGCAGATGACTCAGAAGCCCTAAGGGTGGTGGAGCCACATGATAGAAGGAGATGGGGCTCAGAAAATAGGCAGGGAACAAAATGTTCCATTCTGCCAACTGGTGAATATGAGAGGAAAGTAAACTTCTGTCATGTTAAGTAGCTGTTTTTATGTATTATCAGCTAATGTTACATTAAGTATTAAACACAAAATCAAGTTTCTCCCCAGCTCTAGAACCTGAACTCCCCACTGGTATTATATTGTGATTTCCCTATAAATATTTTTAAAACCAAATAGGGAAGGAACCAATGTAAAGTTCACAAGCACAATAATCCAAATCCACGAACGTTTTCCATCAGCACAAACTCCACAGAGGAGCCAAATAAAATACATGAAGGGAAAACATCCAAACTACTGCTATATGGTGAACAAAAAATGAGTAAGAGCTCAGAATTTTGGCCATAGGAGATGTTTACAGGTGCCATGAAATACAAAAAAAATCTAATGAAAAGTCTGAGTAGTGGATATCTGGGAAGGAAAAGCAGTCCAAAATCAATGAGATGCACAGCAAAGACTGGTAAACAAAAGGTGAGGATAAATGAGTCACACACAGCTCTCCTTTCTGAAACAATGGCTTCCAAGTGATGCCAGATTGTGATCTTTCCATGGGTGCAATAGAGTAATTAATCAGTGCTGTTTTTGCACTTCTTCGATGGAATAACACACTCAGCAGTGTCTCTTAAAGATGGGTCTTTAAACCTGCAACACCATGGAAGCTATCTACGATTAGGAAGAATATTTACCTGCCTTGAATAAATGAAGATGAAAAACGCCAAATGCAAAAATTTCCATTTGAGACATTCTATGTCTTTCATGTCTTTTTTTTAAGTAAATCAACTTGATTATTTTCTGAATTTGCATAGGTAAACTACAATTTATTAATTGAATTTTGATAATATTTCCTTTGCCTTTGGTTGCAAACTTCTTTTTTTACATAAGTCCTAATGAGACTGCAGATTTATTTTCCTGGGATTGCATGCTGTTGCATGATCAGTAACTATGCTACCACCCTGGTGCTGGCATTATACCTGGTAATATTTCTGCGCTATCTGACAGAAGGGATCCAAGATTATCACGTTGTTCTCCATCACTAGCTGAGGAGAAAAAAAAAAAAGTTTGTAACATCCTTGGCTTTTTTTGATTTAGTATATTTTTAATTCTTTCTTTTTCATTTTACTACTTCTTTTTCATATGAGCAAACTATTTTTGCAGATAAAAACCTCAGAAAGTAAAGAAAAAAATCTTTGAGTGGAAGTCACACTTGTGGAAGTCATACATCAGAAAGCTAGAGTTACAGACAAAAACATCTGTCAACATATGGCTATGCAGATGCATTCCAACACTTTTGGGCTTGACAGTTTTACATTGCATGTGCTCTTGAGTAAAAGAACAAATTGCTTTTGTTTTCTTGGATTCTAAAACAATAGGCCTGTGCTAGGGATCAAGAATTTTCATTATTAGATTCTACCTTTCATCAGTCAGACTTACATAAACATAGATTTTTCCTTTTTCCATCAGCGAGTTTATCATTTAGTTATGTGGTATAAATGCACAGAGGGCACAAAAATAAAAGAAAAGAAAAAAATTCAGCACAAGGAATTGCCATTACACAAACAGAAGTCTTTGAATAAACATCATAAAATGGAAGGCACTGAAGGTTCCTCGTGGAAGTAACTAAATCAGAACATATACAATGCCTGTGCCTACATGCTCAGGAAAAGGCAGAGACAATAGAAAGAACCTTAAGTCAACTGTGCCATGTTTAAAATTGGGGTTTTGCAAGCAGTACCACTTTGTATGATCTTAACATGCAAATGAACCTAAATCACCATTTCTTCATCTTTGAAATAGCATTATAATAGGGATTAAATGAGGTGATGTATGTAAAACACTTAGCACCAGGCCTGGTATATAGGAATTTCGCCAGATATGGTGGCTTTAAAAAGTGAATATTCATAACCGTTGGAATCATTAACTGAAGTCCTAGTTAGTAGTGCATGAATTTTTATTTCTGTCAGAATACATTTCTGACAGCACTACTGAAAAGTAGTGAAAATGATGGATTTTACAAGACGTGTAATGATGGATAATAACTATTAATAATAACTTACGTGGCTTCAAATTTGAGCCTCTTTTAGAAAAAAGTTTTGTGACATCCTCGTACAGAAACACCAGCATGATTGACAGACCTAAATTTTAACATATATTAAAAATACCATACAATTTTTAAACTGCATCCTAATCTGGAACTGTATGTTAGTTTCTCAAAAATGAGAATTTCATCTCTGATAAAATTCAAACTGCTCTTTTGAATAGCCATACAATCAGACTGAAAAATGAAAGCTATTTTCCCCGCAGGTGATCCATAGGGGTGACAGGGAAAAGTAGGCATATTCCACATCACCCCTTACAGCCTGTCTTCCCCTTTCTCACAAGGGAAGTGGCAATACCAATGAATCACCAAATCTGTGGGCTCCTACCGAATGGAAGGCACTGTGCCAGGCTCTCAGATGGTTACCATGAATGTATAAAACCTTGAATTTCCTTCCCCCACAGAGCTTAAAACTTAGGGGATGAGACCTAGGAAAAAAAACACAAGTATGAACGCAAAAGCTACTGGGAGTGTCATGTGCCATATCAGCAAAGGCTATTTCACTGGTCTTGTTTAACAATCATTGATTGCTAGGTGCCTCAGAGTATATGGCAAGTGTTGTACTTGGTCACAAAGTAAAGCACAAATCTCACATATTTCCTCCCTGCTTCTAGTATATTCTTTAAAAATCAAACCATTTCCTGGAGGGGGGCCTTTGGGAAACATTAAATTAGCTCTCACCTCCAGCACTCCCTGTCTTTACCTTAACACAAAGAGGCTAAATTCTATGTGGGATAACCCAGCCAAATCAGAACTCAAAGTTCAAACCAGCAATAATTCTTAATCTGTGGTTTGTGTTTCTGGAAAGCCACAGAGAGCTCTGGTCTATGGACCTGCACATATAGCCAGGGCTGACATATCAGTTTGATCTGATCAACCTAGGCAAACAGAAGCTCTAATTCTATCTAGACAGTAGCAAGAGAAAGTTTTGGAAATAATATGTCCATTTCTGCCTCATGAATCTTACTTTTTACTCAGACTTCAGGGTAAGGTTATATTTCTTTCTTGTTCCCCTTTCTGTTTAGCTCTACATTCTGGGGGTGGAAAAAAGCAAAAAAAAAAAAAAAAAAAAAAAGCAAGTTTGCTGCCTTGTCAAATGAAGGAAGGCCACATGCGGAATTATCTTTATTGGCTAGTGGAGGGTTTCATTTGTCCTTTTCAAGCCCTGTTTCTCTATAAACTACTATCTTGTTGCAGTTTACCATGTAAGGATTTCAGGGAAAGGAATAAAAACACATGAAAAAGCACAATACTATTTTTTCCCCCATGATACTATTCGCAGAAATCATTTTCCTTTTATGGTCATGGTTGGAAAGGAAATGACTGCTCAGCGACACTGTGTAAGCGAAATAACCCTTCACTTCATTTCTCAGAAATGCAACCTGAAAAAGTGGACAGAAAAGTTAGAAACAGGAGTACATATACTCTAACATGATTGCAATCAGCCTAAAAACGCCTCTAGTAAAAATGTCTCAGTCAAATGAGGGGGGGCAGCAGTGTATAATGGAAAGCACCTGGACTTTAGGGTAAAACGGATCTCAGTTTTACTCAGTTTTAGTCTCAGCTACATAAACTGATTAAGCATCTATTGCCTTAAAATTACAATGTTAATAATGGTAATACTTCTTCCCTGGGGAAGTCTAGAAAATTTAATGAAATCGTAGCTTTGTTAGGTAATAAGCAAGCCTGTTAGGAATAAGGGAAATTAAGCTTCTCAAACTGCATCTTATTACCAATATACAAATAAATTAAGTTATACTTCCTGATACAGTATTTTTAGCATGGAATTTCTAGCTTCATTCATTTTACCAAGAAAAGCAATGAGGATAATGGAAGGAGATGGAAGGAACCGTGTGATACTGAGCTGATACTGAGCAGAGAGAGCTCAATATCAGCTGATAACAGAAATTATCGACCAATAACAGTCTTAAAAAGACAAGAGTTGAATCATCTCGTGTTCACTTAACAAATGGGAATTTATAGGGAAAAAAATGGGGAGACTAGACTGTGTATAACATTTTGTCCAGATTTCATTTCATGAATATACACATGCCCCCAAATACAACTGAGGTGAAAGGAGCTGATCTGCTCTTCCCTTGGTCACCTTAGTTCCAGCCTTCCTCCCAACACGTGAGATCTTTCCACGCCCAGTGGGATTCAAAAGTCAAAACACACATAGCTTTCATACATCCTATTCTACAAATATGCCAACTAGCAGCACATATCTCACTGAAGAGTCAATTATTCATCACCAGAGAAAATACTGGCTGTTGGAAACATAGAATATATGTACATTTCTGTCAGTTTTTTTTAATGAGGTATTCTAAGACAATTTTCCTCAAAATATGATGCCACTATGACTCATGAAGAATATTTATAAATTATCATTTACCTTCAACTATTGTCTCACGGTCCAAATTTCATGAGCTTTTAAACTTCACAGAATGATAAGTTGATGTTTAATATGGTTAAAGCAACCATGGCTGAGAAGCTCCAGCCTCCTCTGTGAGATTTACTGAACCATCTTCCAAACGATAGTCTGGGTGCTGTTGAAGATCCCGAAGGGATGGGCATTCATTACTTGCCAGGATTCCTGTTTCACTTTTGGATATGCCCCATTTGAATATTCTACCACTGATCAGAAGCTACTCTTCCTATAACCCTCCATTCCGGTTGGCACTACAACCTGATTCCTCGTGACCATGACAGATCTTCGAGTATTTGAAATTTAAAAATGAAGCACTATAAGCAACCCATGGATTATTACTATCTTCCACCTTTCTTTTTGCATGGTCCTTTCACCAGCCTCACCTCCTACGTCTTAAAAATGATTCCAGTTTTAGAGTGTATTATTGTCGCGTATTACCTGAGATGCCTAAACATAGGCACAAATGTTGGTTTGAAATGTCCATAGTTTTCCAGGTGAAATCTGAAACTGGCCCCATACACCAAAGACAAAAGAGACTGGAGAAAGTGGCAGACCACTCCAGATAGGTAGGAGGCAGGTTTAATAAGGAAAGAAATTCACATATAAAGTTTGTCTTGGGCAGCAGCGAGAACAGGAGCTCTCTGCACCCACCTGCCAGAATTTTAAGAGCATATATAGATGCCTTCCCTGGGTTCAGTGGCTTATACTGTTGAGGCAGCCTCAACAACATCGCTCTCTCAAGACTAAGCCCTTGAAAACAGCTCATACTGTGGGAATAGTGGGTAAAAGTACAATCCAAGGATGGGGAGGGGGTGAAGAGCCTCCAACTGATTGGGTCAAGCACTCAGGTCAACCAGCAGTCATGTCCTCCCAATGGCCTCCTGAACACCAATACAGCTAGTAGGGTCTGACCCCTGTGGGACCATCTATCAGCTCTTTCCCATGTGCTATAATCTTAATCAAGCACTCTGAAACCATATGAACTCATTCTGTCCTGAAAGCACTCAGTGCTAACTTATTTTAAATTTACCATCATATGAAATTCCTGAAGATTTTTTTCATACCTGTTGCTTTCAAAGTTTATCTCCATTCTGCATTTGAACATAGCCTTTTAAAACATCTACCCATATTAAATAGCATCTTTTAAGACCCCCACCCCTAATCCAGCCTGTAAAAACCTTTTGCATTTGTTCACTTTGAGATGTTTACACACTGGGCCAAGCCACAGTCTCTTGGTAACCAGGAATGTGAAACAGGAGTTTACTCAGCTGAACTTTGAAAATGCAAACCTTTTCATTCATGGTATAAGACAACTGTTTAAAGAGAATACAAAAGCACCTAATTTTTACGGACTGACTTTATTGTGCAATAAATAGTCTGTAATATGTTTAAATAAAGTCTGTAGCCTACAGACTCAAGAATGAAAAAAAAAAAATTAAACCTCACTAGTTTCCTTAGTAAATTCGTCTGGCTCCCTTGGCAACGACATGATGCATGTGTGCGAATGTGTGTGTGTGCTTGTCTTCCAATAATTTAACTTTTGAATATAAAATTTAAAGGACTTCCTCATAGTAACTGTTTATTAACTTTGAGTCTACAACATCCTCTTTTGACAATAAAGGAAGAGAATTAATATTTCCCTTATAGGCTTGTTTACATGTCTGTCACTCATTATAAGCTTGAATGTACAAGAGGTGAAGGGACATGTTTTGCTGGTTTTTGTTTCTAGTGTAATTAATATTCCCCTACTGTAATTAACACATTACACTGAATGAATAAACATACAAACGAATGAATGAAAAGGTCACACAATTCAAAATCAATATGGAAACAAAGAGATGGTCTTGGAATAATTAGCCAACTTCCTCTCTGCTTGCAGAATTCCTCTGCCTATCTTTTGTGTACCATGTTGAGCCGATTACAGATTAAAGTAATTACAGTGAATTCTTGATTCCTGGCATGTGGTCTAGCTATTCTGCGGATTATCTATCACAACTAACCCCAAACTTATCTATTGCCACCAGCATATGTCTGGGTTACAGTCAGCCTCAGTGACAGCAGCTGCATGGTTCAGCAAAGCACATTTATGTTGATATTTCTGTACTGAATACATAATTATGGAATTCATTCTGGTGGGGGTTGGAAAGAACCAACAAGCATTCCAAATTGAAATGCAGGGCTTATTTTTTAATTCCCAAAGAATATGAGATGGCTGGGATTAAGAGGTTCCAACAGTTGACTGGTATCCTCCCATACTAGCATGATGCAGCATAATTAGGATGCAGCTTTTTCCTTACAGAGACCTGCAACCTATGTCTATTACCATTAATAACTAGTAATAATTATTCTTTATTAATTCATTCTTTCACCCAGCAAATATTTATGTAGTGCTACACTGTACTGGCAAATGTGCTAGGTGTTGGATACCTAGCATTACACAAGACAAGTATGGTTCCTGTCCTCAGGGAGGTTAAAACTAAAGATAACCCTTGTGGTTGGCAGAAGAATGGTCCCCTAAAGATGTCCATGCCTTAATCTCTATACCTGTGATTATGTTAGGATACATGTCAAGGGGGAATTGAGAATGCAGATAGAATTAAGGTTTTCAATCATCTGATGTTAATATGGTCAGATGATCCTGAATTATCTGGGCAAACCCAATGTAATGATATGGATCATTAATGGGGAAGAAGGTAGCAGGGCCAGAGACATGGCATAAGAAGAAAGACTTCCTCTTCCATTGTTGACTCTGAAGATGCAAGTGGGCCACTACAAGGAATGCAAGCAGCCTCTAGGAGCTGGAAAAGCACTAAATGGATTCTTTCCTAAAGCCTCCAGAAATAAATGCTATCCTGCCTCACCTTGATGATAGGCCCCTGAGACTCATTTCTGACTTCTGACCTACAGAGTTGTAAAATAATAAATTTGTGTTGTTCTAAGCCACTGCATTTGTAGTCATTTTTCACATCAGTGATGGGTAACTAATACAGACCTTAAATAAAAATTTAAATCAGACAAGACTTTAACTGCAATTGTTTAAAGTAGAATAAGACTTCCCCAAAAATGTTATGTATATGTACTTAGAAAAAATTACCAAAGTTGAGGTGTCAGGAAAATCTTCACTAACATTTCAGCTGAAGTTTCAAAGCGAAGAGAGATATTTCTAACTAAATGAAATAAATGTGGAAGAGATTTGTAGGGAGAGAGAATAGCATGCATGAGCGACCTGAGGAGAGGAGAAATCTGGTTTTACTCAAAATCTGAATGGCCAATGAGGTTGATGATGCAAGGTGATTTTGTGCAGAAGAGGCCTAAGGCAATACTAGGGAAATGGCTGGAGATCAGACTATGCACGGCCATTTAGCCTGTATGAGATTTTCACCTTTATCCTGCAGCAATGGAATATTTCTGGGGCTTTATACAGTAAAGAGATATAACCAGATATGTAGTTTACAAACACAGGCTCACTTTTGGATTATGAATTGAATTGAGAAAGAGTGTGTAATGACAGGAAGATCATGATGGGCACTCTCAGAGCAGAGCAGATGGGGGCTGGTTAATGGAGGCTGACACTTGGGTGAACACTGGAAAAATGTAGAGAAGGAGACAGATTCAGGATCATTTTAAGAGGTGGACTTGTAGGACGTGGTGATTATTTGGAGGTGGGTTGAGAAAAGAAGGGCTGGCAGCAACGACTCCCAGATACTGGTATGAACAATGGAATGGACAGTGGTCCTAAAGACTGAGTTGAGAAATATGTTGGTGAAGCAGCACAGGAAGAAAGGCCACAACTTCCTTTGGAATCTGCTCAGTTTGAGATGCCTATGAGAAATCCACGCAGAGGTGGTAAGAACAAAACTGAAACACTAGCTTTTAGTCTCCTGCAAGATAACATATACTTGGCATGTCTGCACCCACTGTTTCTTAATAAATCTACAGTTGACCTCAGAACCTCAAAATAGTGTTCCCTGTAACCAGCACGAACTGAAGGAAGTTGGCATTAGAGAATAAACTTATTTTTTACCTGTGTTCAGATAAAAAAAGCATTGGAAAATACTAAATTATTAGTGACACTACTATGAAAAGGAAAAATATTAGTACTCATGGAAAATTTTTAAATGCTTTTTCTACTTCTCTCCTCTTTTTGTGTTTCCTCACACTTTTATATTTGAATTTGATTATAATGGTTTCAATCAGAGATTCCATCAAAATAGAGAATTAATTTGAACATGTCAATATCACATATTAAAAAAAACCTCTCAGTACATAATCCCAGTATACTTTGTCATCACTACCACCACCCCGTACATGTACATGTACACACACACACACACACACACACACACTTGCTAAAAGAGAAAAAAAATCAGTTCTCTTTCATTTAGAACTTCTTCCTCTGGTATCAATCAATTAATCAGGTGCTGTGGGGTGTCCTTTAAACCTAAAAAATTGTTGTACCTATAGCTGCCCAAAGCAGTTAAGATGTCTTTTTATAGGTTTTCATATGAAAAAGACCTATTTCCTACTATAACTACATTTTTCTCCTGTCTACTAAAGATTATGTTATGGTCAGCTATAGCATACTCTAAGAAATTTAATAATTTCTTTATGTTATTTTTATCTCTTTTTCCTTAGCCTGCAATTGTTTACTAGAAGGAGCCCATGACTGTAAGTCCAAATCCCAGAGTTCTAGTCCCAGCCCCTAGAGCCATTTTCTCTTGGGCAAGTAACTTTAAATTTTCCTATGGGTTTCAATTGTAAAATTAGAATATTGTACTAAATAATTAATTAGCTTTTATGAAGCCTTAAAAAGCTATAATCTTATTATATTATGAGATTATAATGTCTTAGGTGATTATTATAAAATTACACACTGTATAACAAATATAGTTCCTCTCCTTGTGTATAAATAGATATCACATATCATCAATATATGGTTTTAGAAGCACAGTATTCAATTGGGAGAAAAACTACCATTATGACATGGAATAAAGATGATCTGAATAAGGAAAACAAGAAAAAAAGCAATAGATACACATGTGGATGAAGAGTCCAAGTAGAAGGTCAGTAGGTGAATGGAGCAGAGTGGAGATATGTCTGTTGTGGGGAGATGTGATTGACATAAATCAATAATAACTGCCTCTTATTTAACATCAGCTGTTGTGAAAAAAAAGCTTAGAATAACAGAAACCTATGAAAATAATAAAACAAAACACAAGCCTCTTATCCAAGTTTCTGCCTCAATCACTAATGTTAAAGGTCATTTTTATCAGAAATAGCAACAAATTCCTTGTAAACTCAAGATATGCCGAAGTAGGAAAAAGGACAATTTTGCCCATCTTTCAGCTTGATCACGTCTCATATTTAAAGTTGAACACATGCATTTCCCCCTATGATCTCATAATTTCACTTTGAGTATATACCTAACAAAAATGTGTGCATGCACACACCAAGAAGATATACCCAAGAATATTTAATGGCTTGATACTAGAAATGACCAAAATATCCATCAACAATTAAATGAATAAAAAAAGGCTGGTATAGTAATCCAGTGATAATACTATTAGGCAGTGAAAATGGACAACTTACAACTTTACATAACTTGGATGAATTCCATAAACAGGCTATGACTGGGAACCAGAAAACAATTTTGAAACAGGAAAATTAGTGTTAGAAATTAAGATGGCTGTTACCAGTGGAGAGGAGGCAGGAAGTGGTGTTTGGGAAACACTGTTTATGGGAGGCTGGCAACATTTATTTGTTGGCTTATGAAGTAGTTGTATTGATATGTTCACTTTCTGATGATATTGGCTTGTACACTTAAGTTTTTGTAGTATCTATATGTCATATGTCCATACAAAAGTTTAAACAATGATTTCCAAACCTCACAGTGAGTAAGTGGAGAGAAAGTATAGGTGTGTAACCACCACAGTCAGACTTAACATTTGAGAGTCATTCAACATTCAATGTTCATGGAACATGTACCATATATAGAACATACTTGAGGAGAAAGAAGACTATTTCTTGCCCAGTAAAACTATTAAAAGCCAGTAGAGGGTAGGCACGTGCCAAAGACTGATTATAATAGAATGTAGTTAAGTGTTAGAGCAGGGGTTCTCAGGCCTTCCACTACTGATATTTGGGTTGACTAATTCTTTGTTGTGGGGGCCTCCCTTGGACACTGTAGAGTGTTCTGCAGTACCTGTGCCCTCCACTCACTGGATGCCAATAGCACCCTCCCTTGTTGTGGCAACCAAAAATGTCTCCAGACATTGCCAGATGCTCCCCTGGGGTACAGTAATCTCTGGCTGAGATCCATTGTATTAGAGCCACGTATGGTGGTTTCAGGTTACCAAATAGAGAATAGCTAACTGCATAATCAGAGAATGAGGCATCATTTTCAGGGCAGGAAAACCAATACAATATTTTCTTTATTCCATAAAATTTTGGAGAAAGGGGAAGTCATTTTATGGCCATCAAGAAAAAAGTCCAATTCCCTTTAGTGGTATACTCTGATCCCAGAACACATATGAACTTGCAGAAAGCTTTGAAATTGCAAAAGACAGACATTTATTTGTCATGTTAAAGATTTTGGGCCAAAAAACATCTCTCTTAACTGATTTTGATAAATATAAAATAATTTATTTTACTTTAGTATCTGTTTCTTACATATGACCAGAAAATCATTTATTTATTTTTTATTCCTTTAACTCATTTTGGGCAGTAAATTCTTATCATGAGAATTATGTTCTTACACTCATGTGGTTCAGGGCAACACTAGATCAACCTCATGGTACTAAATTAAACCTTTTAAAATGTAGTGCTGCAGACATTAGAATGTAAGGAGTACAAGGATTTTCATTTCAAATAAGAAAGACTAAATCAAGTGACATTCCACCTGATCTCACTTAGGACCCCTTTGTTGTTAAGCTGAGAGAAGCTACTGAGAGAGCAAAAGGCAAGGTTTTTCTCAGTTTTTATTTAAAACCTGCAGTAACAAAAAGATTCTGAAGAGGCAGCAAACCCTAAAAGGATATTTGCAATTGGCACAAGATACTATTGTGGTAAAAACACTGGACAAAATATATTATCAAGTCTGAGACATAATTCTGTGATAGCTTTATATATATATGTGTACACACACTTCAAAGAAGGACTCTTTGAGAGACAGATTTCTACATCTCACAATGGCCAAGACATTAGGATACAAAACTCTGCTTATATGAAAAGAAGTTAATACAATTCCTCAGCATGATTTTAATACATTGTGAAGTAGAGACTGTTAATGGCAAGAAAGTTTTCTGCGGAGGGAATAACATGATTCTGAAAATTCTAGGTCTCATAAAGGAAATATGTTAAGCTACAGAGAATTTCACACTGTTGGCATTGCTCTCTGAAATTCCTGGAGAGCACAGAACAGGTTTTGGCTTGCATCACCACTAGGAAATTCTACTAGGTTTAGACACTAATCATCATCAGCACCTCATTATTAATTATTTTCCAGTCTGAAGAAATGTATCGTGGATAAAGTGGAAGACTAAGGATTAGAATTCAGAGAACCTGGGAAGCTAACTAGCAGTACAACACTCTTCCTGACCACAGTTTCTTCAACCATAAAGTGAGGGATTAAAAGCTATCATTTCCAGGGATATTTTCAGCTTTGCTGTAAGACAGACCAGACAGACTCCTTAGTGCCCTTAATAGGATTATATTTTTCCATGCTTAGTATTTATACATAGTTTATAATTTGAAACTAACAAGGGTCAAGGTAAATCAGGAGTTTAACTATGAAAAAAGATAGCAAATAAAAAACAAAAAAAAACCTTATTTCTATGTTATTAAGGCATAACCTCTGGCTGACTTAAATATGTTTATTTTCTATCACTGAGAACATGTCATATATCCAAAGATAGTAACAGCATTGGGCTTATTCTTCAAACAAGAATTATAAAAACAGAAATTCCTAAGATATTAAATAATATAGTACTATGGGAGGAATCAATGTGTGGAAGTCAATATATTAGTTTAACTACATTGAAATTATGAACCATGAATTTTTAGAATTTGAGAATATTCAAATATTATCTACACTAAATCCCTAAATTGCCAGGTAATGAAATGAGGGCTCCACAGCAGAAAATCAGGACTTTTTTCTTTGTCATTTTGTTTCTTTTTCAACATGAAATTTACATAGCTACTTTGTTCAAGGGGTTATGATAACATAATGCATAAACAAAACATATGTGCATTAATTGCTCAGCTCCACTGTTAAGAGACTCTCAAGATCAGGTGGCTAGTCATGTTATAGCTGCATGCAGTGTATCACTAGGGAATCAGAACCAAGAGAGTGGGGGTGAATCAGAGAAAAGTAATTACCTCTACCAGAAAAACAACTCAAGATCGTGTAATGCTGAAGTTGAATCATTAGGGCCGTCATCTTCACATTCAAAGAACAACACTTTAAGTGTATAAGGTGGGTCTGTCATGCAAGACAACTGATTCAGGAGACAACCCAGAAGTCTCCCTCTCTGTTACTCTGCAATCACCTTTTCCTAATTACCAGGAAGTAAGATCTTCTAGCCACGGACTCCAAAGGTCAAATCCATTATGTTTAATACACTCTAAAATATGTAGAGCACAAGAGGTTTTATTTTAATTATTTGATACAGAAAAATATTCTATTTAAACAGCATCAAAACAATTCAATTCAAAAGCAGATGGCAGCATACTGGGTGCTAGAGATTCAGACAAGCATAAAATTTTTTCTTTCCTCCATGAACCTAGAACCTAATGATCAAAACTAAAATAAGTCTGCATATTAGACTGTGAGAATCACATGTTAAATTCTGAAAGGTTAAAAAAAAAGAATCTTGGTACATTCATATTTAATTTTACATAAAATCTTTAATACAGATTTTATCATCTCAAAATTTGAACATTATAAAAGAGCAGATGATGCTGGTTTGGGGCCTGGGGCTGACTGAGCAAAAAGGTAATCACTTGGGAAGAGAAGATCCTGGGCAGATGAGCAGAACATCGGAACAGTATGTGCTTGTTCACATAGACTCCCAAAATATGTAAGGAATGATCATGATCTGAAAATTATAATAATAGACGGATGGGCCATATTTGGTGAATTTAACCTGGAACTTTCCAAATTGAAAATACAGGTGATAATAAAACAAACAAACAAACAAAAACACTACGTAATCATTCATTTACACCTACCAATCTCCCCTCTGCTCTATTTCCTCAGGGTAGCACAGAGATTTTTCCCTGTTCAATAGTATGCGTTTTGACAATCAGAATGTTCACCACATCTGTTTCCCTGGGAAATTATCTTCCTAAGACCCTCACTGGAGAGAGAAAGAACTGGGGCTCCATTATTAACTCAACACATTGCAGAGTATTTGACCTCTTTGACCTCAAATTTGACCTTGGATTGCCCCATCTGTAAAATGGGATTAGTGAGGGCCACTTTTTGAAGCTCTGAGAATCTAATGGCTTACCAATGTTTGATTGAAAAGAATCTAATGCATGGTAGATGGCTGCCACATTGCTATTTCTCTTTTCATTTACTAATTTTAGTAGATATCCTCCAAGACAATGTAAAAGATACCCAACTTCATTCACATTTTCATAGAAAAGCTTTACTTTTTATTGATTTTCCCTCTGAACTAATGTTCAAAGTACCAACTCCTTGAGAGACGTCTTTCTCTTACTTTTCAATGAGCTTTACTCAGTCTGTGTACTTTCCTATATCTGTTGAAACAAAATCCTGCTGTCTTTTAGTTTCAACTGTGTAAGTTCCTCCCTTTCCTAACCAGGAATGATTTTGCTCTCTGAAGTATCAGGGCCCTCCCAACGGCACATGCAAGGGAACAAAAATGATAGCTATTGTTTTTAAAATATTGAAAGGGCAGTACACAAGTATCGGGACAGATCGATTGGCTTTATCTGATGTCAGCGTGATCAAATTATAACCAAAAGGTTGATGAAATCTTTATATGCTGAATCATAATTACTCATTGACTTTTGTTACCTAGCATTCCACTTTAGTTTGAAGGAGCCCAGGATAAAAGTAAGAGTTTTGGATAGACAGAGTATGCACTATATTAAAAACAAAATGAACAACTTCATGACAACAGTAGGGATAGTAAAGAACAAAAAGAGAAAAGGATAGAAAGAAAAAGTTAGCTGTATGAAGTATCACAGCCATAAGCTATAGGGCTCACTATGAAAGACAGAGAACATGAACACTGTGGGCCAAGCATATATGTGGCAACTATCCCTCAAAGCAGAATCCTCCAGGAAAATGATCTTATTTCCACTATTCAATAATAAAATAGCAGATGGCAAGTTGGAAGAATTCAAGACAGAAATTTAATATATTCAGCTTACAAACTACTTTCATACAGGACATACTTAAGGTTAAAAAAAAAAAAACTTCATGTGGAGTGTCAGGACAATAATAAGATGAAGAGCTAAATGCCCAAGGGATACTAACCCAATGGCAGGAAATCAGTAAACAGCTAATTAGCCTGGTTACATATCCTGGGGCATTTGCGACTCTCCCCTAATGAAAGACCCTCTCCCTGCTACAGAGATATTAGAAATACTACTTATTTATGCAGAAAGATATTTTTTAAATAACTTACAGCATTACTTACTATTAATGTGCTTATCTATAGGCCTACCTCTGAATATAGTAATTAACTACCTGCATGGTTTAAAATAGTAAGTTTCTCCTCACTGCAAAAGCAAACACAAAAACTTATGATAGCAAAAAAAATAAAATAAAAAACAACAAAACAGCGAAAAAATAAAATAAAAAACAATTAACAAAACAGAGAAAGAAGACATAAGTAGTTGGAATTTTTTTTTCAACTGAGAAAAGTCTTTCCAAAATATCACATACAGAGAGCAAATAGCCAAGTAAATGAGAGATTTCACAAATCAGTAAGGACCAAAAGGAGCACATGGTTGGGTTACCACGAATAAGGACAAAAGACATGAAAAAGTGATTTAAAGGCTTCTGTTGAGCTAGAAGGAAAAAAGACATTTTTCATACAGATCAGAATACTAAACATTTAAAAATTGACAAAGATCTACATTATCTGTGTTAAAAGAAATGCCACCTCAGGCATTATATTATATATTTATATGGTATAAATCAATGAGAGAAAAACTTTATATGTATATGAATAAATAAATCTTTGCACAGATTTAACGATTGACCATATGCTTGCCAAAATATTAACCATGGGTTTGAGAGGTTGGTGCAATTTGTTTATTTTTAGCATTTTCTTTATTTAACTCTGTATCATTTAAAATTTATGCCCAAATATGTTTCATTCTTATAAAAGCAAAAATGCTACTCTTATAATGAACTGCACTGTTCATGTTAAGAGTTCAGCCCAAATAAATCATGGCACAACGTGGAAGGCTGAGATCTGTGCTGCGATTCAACATAAACAAAGAAGAAATGATCCAGAACAAAAGGGCTGATAAAAATATCCTGGTTTTCAGAGTCTCAAAATATGGTTGTATCAAAGATAAGACGGATGCAACAGGGCAGATGTGGAAGACGAAAAACACACTTGAAGTGTCAGGATATTCACAAGAGGACCTGTTATATTGATGTTACTTGGCAGAACAACCTGAATTTCAGTTCCCTCATCTCCAAAATGAGTAGTGTGGGGTCCAATTCTAATGGACCAAGGACTCTGAGAACACCTACTCCTAACCCAGCCATGCTTTACTGCCACGAAAAAGCTTGTAAATTTTGCAGGAAGCAATGCAGACAGACATAAACTGAAATTATAATGGAAAACAGTTACCTTCACATAAAAAGTTAACTTGGTGAAACCACATCCTTTATAAAGGTTAAGGGGCTGTGGTCTTTCACAAATAAGATGCTCTGAAGGGGGGGGGGAGGTAACTTCCTCATGTCACCGTCAATAATAATGTTAATGACTTGAGGAAAACAGCATCCAGACAGTCTAAAATGGTTAGGTTTCCACAGCATCGCTGATCTGAAGCAGACAGCGAAATTAGATTTCTAAAATATGCCTATTAAATGAAAGGCATTCAGAAAACACACCCCAGAAAGGAAGTCAGGGTAGAAGGTAGCAAGGTTGCCATGCAACTCAAACAAGAGGGAAAAGAAGTCGTGTTTTGACAGTAGATTTGAAAAGGTTTCATTCAAACATCACCATTAACCTTGTTTTTTAATTTCAGAATGTATTTCATTACCTCTCTGTTTCAACCTTTACGTTGACTCACCACTGCTGTGCTGTTCCTTAGTAATTGAAATACCTGACAAAGTGGAGTCATTTGAAGATAAAAAAAAAGCCTCCAAAATTATTCTAAGAGTAAGATGTACAATTTCCCAGTAAAATAGTACAGGATTTTGTTTTCAGTAAGT
The DNA here is from genome assembly GCA_032199065.1 of Smutsia gigantea. Taxonomy (NCBI): domain Eukaryota; kingdom Metazoa; phylum Chordata; class Mammalia; order Pholidota; family Manidae; genus Smutsia; species Smutsia gigantea. The sequence goes on from JAVSCE010008987.1 coordinate 111,210, forward strand.
AAACCTAATTATCTCTAGCAGTAAAAAGTGTGGGTTTTGAAAGTCACCAAATTCATATGTTCAGAAAGACACATATATACACCTCCACTTAATCTTATTATGAGAACAAATTGTAGTCCTGGTTTAAAACATGTATCAGAATATAGGAGGTACCTGCAAAATGACCTACAATTCACTTCAGCTATACTTTCCTAAGCATTAATATAATATATATACACACATATATGTAAAATGGTGATTTTATATTTTATAAATATAAAACTTGTGATCAAGCTTATATTGGCATATGACAACTGCAGTATATGAATTCCATTTCTAATAGCTGACTTCTAAGCTTTAGTAACATCTTATAATCTTGAATTATTTAAGAAGCTCAATGTTTAATCTATATTTCTTCTTTAACCTGCCTAAATTATCTGTCTAAAAGGGAAAGAAAGCATATTCTATGATGAGAAGTTTGTCTGAGCAATATCATGGATTAATACAACTCCTGTTCATCCATAGTGGGGGAAGAACTGCCCTCTGTTCAAAAATGAAATGGAAATACTTCAAAAGATTACTATAAAAATAGTAATTCAGCACAAGATAAAAAAATAGAGTGCTTTAGATCTTGTAGAATTACTTTCCTTCCTTTTTTGGGGGTAATCTGTTAATTCTTCTTGGCATAACCTCTCAGATGAACTAAATTTAGGTATAAGAGTGAAACATTTGTTTAAAACTAACACAGCACTCGCTGTATTTTCTAAAAATGTCCTCATTCCGTCAAAAGAAAGAAAATGGGTTCAAGGGAAAAAAATCAGGAGGGTTAAGTTCTCACTTGGTCCTTCAATAAAACTTGTCACTGCATTCAGCTGATGGTTACCCAGACGTGCCCCTTACATTAACAATACCGACATATCCGACGTTTTACTGATGGCAACGGCCATCCGGGAGATTAAAGCACAATGTAGATTTAATCTCCCCAATGACTTGATAGCCTCAAATGAAGAATTCTCAAATTTCATGGTTCTGACATATTCAGGGTGAATAAGTATATAATAAATTACCTGTCCCCTAGCTCTGTAACAAGAAAAAGAGCAGGATTGGACTATCCCTGGGCTAACTCCAATGTATTACTAAATTTACCAGGGTAATCTGCATGCCACAGAGCACAAGAACATCCTATTTAACAGGTTTCAAGAAATGAACTTGCACCAATACGTGACTCTGTTTGATGCCAGTACAGTAAGGTGGCAGCAGCAGGTTACAGAGAAGCCAGATTTCAGGAGAGGCTCATTTGACTGGTGATTAAGGATAACTTCCAGTAAAAGTGATTTCTCACCAGGGAGGAAAGATGTGTTTGCTGCAAAAAGCAACAGTGCTCACTGGCTAGCCAGTCACACCAAATGTGCATGTTACATTCATGCTGGAGAGTCTGGCTAAAGGGACAATGGGCAGTTGATGTCTTAGGAAAGGACAAGAGTTGAGAGACATGGCAAATCACAGCTGCAAAGGAAGAATCTGCTGGTCTACCTTGATGTTTTGTTCTGAGCCTAACAAATTAAACAACTTTAGAAAGCTTTAATGTATGTGGTGCTTTCTGTAACTCAGGATGACTAAATTAGAATCTCCATTATCCTGCCGATAGTGCTGCCTATGCGTAGGCACTTCACCAACATGCAGCTTCCTGCCCTTGTCAGCAGACACAGAAGTACCACGCCAGCAGATCTGTGGACACTGCAAATTAACAATGAGCCTTCTGGCTTCACAAGGCAAATGCTTGACTTTCATTCCTTGAGCTGAAGAAAAGAAAAGAAGCTTGAACCAAGGCAATGGCTAGGTGGGTTTTTGAGTCATTAACTCAAAACCACAGAGATCCTAATCAGAAAGATACAAATAATAACACTTGCTTTACCTGAAAATAGCTTTTAAAAAACATTATAAGCATGATATAGGGAATAATTCTTTACTTCTTCAATGCCCCTAGAAACTTATCATTGCTCCCACCCCCCACCTTCCACGTCACTCAAATCTTCAAACAGATTTCCATGATAAAACCAACTACCAAAGTTCAGACCCCTGGATGACATTTGTAAAGAATACGCATGCACTGCTTTAGCTGCAGCAATCGTAACCTACTTCTTCACAATCCTTACTGCTTCACCCTCCATGAACTATCCTCAAGACTTTGTCTGTGTAATATTGTTTCTTTCCTTTAAGAAATTGATATAACTTTATGCTCCCTGACTTCAAGCTCTACTACAAAGCCACAGTAATCAAGACAATTTGGTACTGGCACAAAAACAGACCCACAGATCAGTGGAATAGAATAGAAAATCCAAACATCAACCCAAACACATACAGTCAATTAATATTTGATAAGGGAGCCTTGGATATAGATTGGTGAGATGACGGCCTCTTCAGCAGCTGGTGTTGGAAAAACTGGACAGCTACATGTAAGAGAATGAAACTGGACTACTGTCTAACCCCATGCACAAAGGTAAACTCAAGGTGGATCAAAGACCTGAATATAAGTCATGAAACCATAAAACTCTTAGAAAAAAACATAGGCAAAAATCTCTTGGACATAAACATTAGCGACTTCTTCATGAACATATCTCCCAGGGAAACAAAAGCAAAAATAAACAAGTGGGACTATATCAAGCTGAAAAGCTTCTGTACAGCAAAGGACACCATCAGTAGAACAAAAAGACTTCCTACAGTATGGGAGAATATATTCATAAATGGCATATCCGATAAGTGGTTGACATCCAAAATATATAAAGAACTCATGCACCTCAACAAACAAAAAGCAAATAATCCAATTAAGAAATGGGCAGAGGACATGAATAGACACTTCTCCAAAGAAGAAATTCAGATGGCCAACAGGCACATGAAAAGATGCTCCACATCGCTAATCATCAGACAAATGCAGATTAAAACCACAATGAGATATCACCTCACACCAGTGAGGATGGCCAACATCCAAAACACAAACAACAACAAATGTTGGCGAGGATGTGGAGAAAAGGGAACCCTCCTACACTGCTGGTGGGAATGCAAATTAGTTCAACCATTGTGGAAAGCAGTATGGAGGTTCCTTAAAAAACTCAAAATAGAAATACCATTTGACCCAGGAATTCCACTCCTAGGAATTTACCCTAAGAATGCAGCAGCCCAGTTTGAAAAAGACATATGCACCCCTATGTTTATCACAGCACTATTTACAATAGCCAAGAATGGAAGCAAGCTAAGTGTCCATCAGTAGATTAATGGATAAAGAAGAGGTGGTACATATACACAATGGAATATTATACAGTCATAAGAAGAAAACAAATCCTAGCATTTGCAACAACATGGATGGAGCTAGAGGGTATTATGCTCAGTGAAATAAGCCAAGCTGAAAAAGACAAGTACCAAATTATTTCACTCATATGTGGAGTATAAGAACTGAGAAAAAAACTGAAGGAACAAAACTGCAGAAGACTCACAGAACCCAAGAACGGACTAATAGTCACCAAAGGGAAAGGGACTGGGGAAGATGGGTGGGAAGGGAGGGGCAAGGGGGAAAAAGGGACATTATGATTAGCAGATGTAATATTAGGGGGGCACGGGGAGGGCTGTACAAGCCAGAGAGGACAAGTAGTGACTCTGTGGCATCTCGCTACACTGATGGACAGTGACTGTAATGGGGTTGGTGGGGGGGACCTGATGAAGGGGGTAGAGTAATCAACATAATATTACTCATTTAATTGTAGATTAATGATATCAAAATAAACTTAAAAAAAAGAAATTGATATAACTGATAGAACCATTATAAGCCCTTACTTACTTAAGTTCAAATTTGATCTACAGAGAATAGGTAACTCTAAAAAGTTACAGTTAGTGGGTCTTAGAGCCAATGAGTAGTGACGCACTTGTCTTAATTCCCAAATCAGTCATTGGCATCTGGAGACATTTTGGTTGTCACAAATGCCACCAGTAGGAGGCAGCAAGTTCCTACTGGCACCTACTGGGTATAGAGGCAAGGATGCCGCTACATCTCACAATGCATAGGACAGCTCTGAAGAGAGAATCCAGTCTAAAACATACGTAGTGCCAAGACTGAGAAATTTGTCTAGACTAGGAGGTGGGAAAATTTAGATTTTTTTTAATAGAAGTTGTACTCAAGTTTATATCTTGAAATGTCAAAGCTAGTGTGTTAATAATGGTTTTCCTTTCAAATTTCCATTCTCTGCCCAAATGCACCATGAAACAATATGTTTCCAATTCTGCATAGAACTGGTATTTACTATCATCATATTTCATTTACCTTGAAATGTTAATTGCTATACAGCAGGGCTCTGTGGTTGATTTAAATTTGCATTTGCTCTTAAATTTGATTAATCTGGTCTCTTAGGAGCCCATTCTTCCATAGCGACTCAGAGAGAAAATAGGCTTTTGAGTACACAATGATTTAAAAAAAATTCCTGGCTGATTTGGTAGTTACACTTTCACATCTAAATGACTTTTAACTTTAAGTGGAAAAAAATAAGGGATGGCAATAGAAGAATAAAATATATTATTATTTATACTGGATATCTGTCTTGAATAGCTTAGGCATGCTGTGACATGATAATAAATATAAGAGAAAACACAGCTTCAATTTATTTTTCATATTCCAGAAAATATGCCACCTCTTATGAATACCCTCATGTGTTTGATTAAAAGTAAATATAAATCTATAAAATTTCAACAAGTCCTCTAGGGACCAATATGGTTGCTTGCAAAGCACCACCTGTGCCCAGCTTCTGGCTCAATTTTCAGCACTGCTTCCTGGGACTTTCTGGTTGGACATTGCAAAATGTAGGCCGGAGGCCCACTGTGAGAAGGTTCTTCTGGCTACACCTAGGAGAGGTGGTTAATGATAAATGGAAGAAAGACAACATTTCTTAAATACCTATTACTCACCAAGCACTCTCCTTGACATTTTATTTCTAATCCAGAAATGGCAAATACTGGCAAGTATGCTCTCACTCCCCGTCCAAGGCAGGTCTCTCTAATCAATCCTGCCAATTTCCAATAACATGGATCATCAGAAAGTACTTGTCAAGGTGGCACTCCAGGAAGCCTTTGCCTATCAATCCTTATGAAGCAACAGGTTGAATGAAACTATCTGCCATCCCCTGATGAACAGTGAAAGCATACATAAGGGACACGTTGGTGTTCTCTGAGGTTGGAGGAAGAGTCTTGAGCAGAGTATTTTTCTTTTTTTTCCCTGAGATTGGTAGACCCGAGTGTAATTCCGGTTGACAGTCCTACACCAATTTCCGTGAATTAGTCCACCTTACCTCCACCCCGCCCCCGGCCAGGGCAACTGGAATTCTGTGAATAAGGTACTGAAATTTGAAGGGCACCATATTATTAAATAAGTGTTCCATGTCCAAAATTTTAAAGTCCTTTCTCCTTCAGGGATTTTTCAGAAGGACAACTATGATTCAATAAAGATTGTCAAGTGGTGCTGTTTGATTTGATCACCAAGAGGTTTTCTACTCTACCACCAATTTGGTTAACATATTAATAACCTGAAACTCCTTCAAGGAGTCTCAAGAGATAGTTTAGGATTCTGGCTGATTAAATGAAATAATATTGCTGAAGGACAGAATCTCCTCTGATTTATCTGAAGCCCTTAGTAGCTGGGACTACCGCCTCAGATCTAGAATAATCATTTTGCCCATCCGCCAATCCCCTCCCACCCAATACCCAAGACTTTCACTTCCTTGACTTTGACACAATAGCTAAATTGCATAGTATATGAATCTATGGCCTTAATTGAACAAGTGGCGTTAATTGAATCTGATGTGACTGTAATTTGGTAACTCGTGCCTCAGCATGGGTATTATATATTTTCTCATAGCCCTGTAAAAATAAAACATTAAAATGGCATAAAGACACTCAGTTAGTTCCCTGGCCAGAAATAGAGATGCTTATGTCACAACTCTTTTTAGAAAGGAAAACACTATTCTTAGGTGTTTTGTTGGAGTAAACTGCATAAAATAGCACACCATTAAATGGCAGTTTCTTCATATTTTAGCTATTATTTTTCATCAACAAATTTCTTTTCCTAGGTTATAACTTGGGTTCTCTATGAAGGAAAAACCCTCAGTTCCATTACTTAATAATCTGCAATAGTCCGAATGTTTGTATCCACCCCAAGTTCATGTATTGGAATACTAACACAAGGTAATGGGGTTAGGAGGTGGGGCCTTTGGGAAATGATTTGGTCATGTGGGTGGCACTCTCATGAATGGGGTTAGTGGTTTTATAAAAGAAACCATGCAGAGTTTCCACATTCATTCTGCCTTGTGAGGATACAACGAGAAATCTGTGAACCAGAAGAGGGCCCATATCCCACAATGTTAGCATCATGATCTCAGCCTTCCAGCCTCCAGAACTGTGAGAAATAGATTTCTGCTGTTTATACACTACCCTGTCTGTGGTATTTTTTTATAGTAGCACAAACAGACTGAGACATAATCATTATTTAAGAAAACTGTACCTTACTCAGTTTCTTATGGAAAGTAGAATAATAGTTCTTTTAGTGCCATTTCTAAAAGACATCTTTCACACACAGGATCTTATTTTAAACATACAACTCACTTTATCTCAGTGTTATAACTAAGGCAACTGAAGCTCAGAGATACTAAATAAACTGACCAATAATTAGCCTTCAGTCATGTACCTTCAGGTAAGATGAGCTCGTTTGCCCTTTCCATGAAAGGCAGACAACCACAAACTTTCTTTTCTTTGGTTATGTTAAATGAACATTCTCAAGCAGAAAAGGCCTTACATCATGGTGTGTGAAAAACAGATTTTTTTAGGGCTTGGTAAATCTGCGTTTGAATTCTGACTCTGGCACTTAACATGTAATTTTCCCAGGGTCACATATGTGGTGTCTGGAGGAACTGGGTTCCAAATGAGTTGAATTTGATTCCTAGGCCCCAACCCATCCCATTAGACCACAATGCCTCTAAAGGAATCTTTCCAATGACATCATGGTTTTGGGGGGTTTTCTTTTGGTATCACTTGTGTGATACTTTAACATAAAAATACATACACACCTTTTATTTTCTCAGTCTCATATGAACAGAAATAAAGCTGCAAGGTTAGGAAGAACACGTTCCTCATCCTGAACAAGAGTACACATCCACAAGTAACCTTAGAATCACTTTATAAAATATTTCCAGGGAAGGCTTGGCCCCCTTCAATATCTCCATCAGTCAGAACACGAAGCAAATCAAAAGTAGAGACCAGACATACATAATACTTCTCTTGGGCAGGCAAGTGGAGAAAACACAGGCAGTCATTGAAAAGCATGGTATGAGAAACATGGCAGGTGATACTGGGTGGAAGCCGAGAAGACCTCCTGGAGCCCACACAGAATTACCAGGCAGAGAGTCAATCAGGGATACAGAGTCTGTGTATTAGCAGTAAGCAGGCATGAGGTAGTCTGTTACCTAGTGCTGAGTGCCCAACCATGGGGCAGGGCCCTGCTACAGGTTCCCAATCCCTCTGAAGTTTAAAAAGAAGAAAGTCAGGCCTCAAACATAGATGCCAGGGGTAACAACCTAGTTACACTGAATACAAATCAAGGATGCAGAGGCAGAAAGGGTGCAAAGTTATAAATTCTAGTGACAAAACAGCACCCAAACAAACCTGATTTCTAGACCTGACTCTAAATAGATGCATGACAAATCAAGTAGGCTCTCTGAATCTCAGTTTTCTCATATATAATATGGGATGAGATTAAATTATCCCCCAAGTTATTTGTAGCATAAATAGTCTATGGCTTAGACTGAGGAAGAAGAAGAGCAGTTATTAAAATTGAAGACAGAGGGGAGAGAAAAATCAATATCAAGCAGACTCAATGTTTAACCAGCAAGTGGTAGTTTAAAAGCCTATTCCCTTTTCCTCCATGAAGACTGAGCACAGACATGGAGATACGGTAACACCATGCTCTCCCATGAATACCTTCTTAGTTGGAATTCACAAAAAAAAAAGTGTAATTTAATTGTGTTTGTAATAACAGGATTATATAAGAAGAGATAATAGCTGGTGTCTATGGAGAGAGACATTCTGGAGCTGTATGAAGACACAGGTAAGAAAAAGATAGAGGATCTGAAAGAGAAGGGATAGCCATAAGAAGCAAAGAAGACTGGTTCTTTTGCAGAATAAAAGCAATTATGCTACAGGTAGACTAATGTTATAGACAAAGACTAGGGACATCACAGACTATTAGCTTTCAACAGAAAAATTTTGACCTGAAAATACAAAGTATGGCACCAGAATAACAGCTGTGCTCACGGAGAATGGAGAACCTATTTTGTCTTGGATTCAGGGAATAGAAAAGCAGGGAATAACAGTGACCTCAAGAGGTTTGGGCTTGGGAAGGAGGAGGTAGAAGAATGATGAGTGCTTTGAATTTAGTGTATTATATCTTGCAGAACAATCACCATAGTTATATTGTACATATGAAGAAAATGAAACCCAAAAAGGTAAAGTAAAAAAATGATGTAGCTAGTTAATTTTGAATAAGCAGATGTTACATATGCACACATGCACACACATGTAATAATCTAGGTTTGTCTCTACCATTAGTAAAGCAGAAGCCTTTAAATTTGTTGAGAATCTGTCCTATGTCACGTTGGGGAGTCAGAGGGAAGAAAGCTAAAAGTAGCATGAAATGGACAAAAAGACCTGAAGTAACACAGTCTATCGAGAATCAGGAAATCCATGTAGTGATCTGACTGCTAATATGGCCTTGTCTGTGTGATCAGAGAAAATCATCTCCACTTTAAAGTAAGTCGAACTAATGTGATTTTCATTATAGGAGCCTATGATCCCCCCCCAGGGATGGGCTTTGGTTCAGTCCTCTATGGTACACAAGCACACGGCAGCCAAAAGACCAAGTTGCCTCTAACAAGATGCTTCCTCGGATGGCAGTTTTCCATATGGTCACTTAATGTATAAAAACACAGACATCACCATGCTATTTTTCTTCACCCACAAACTACAAATAAATGAATGATTTTAGTTGGAAAGGAATGGTAAAGGTCAATAAGTATTAGTAATGAAGCAAAAGAATGTTTAAACAACTTCACTTTTAAATCTAGAAAGAACCTAAAGTGATTTCTCTAAACAGGTCAACCTCAGTAGTGTGCTTTTCCATTTTACAATTAGTAATAAAAAAAGGTATTGAAGAAAGAGAATAGTACTACCAAAGCCCCATCGTGAGGGCTAGTTTATCACCTAGCTTGGATACTATAATTTTAATTGCACATTTAGGTCATGGCTGTAACTGCTGATAAGCTGTTACCATGAAACATTCTAATATCATTACGGAAAATGTTAGGAGAAAGAAGTTGTAAATGGAAATGTTAAGAGATTCTTAACTATGCTGTCTTAAATGCTACTGTTGGAATACAAACTGAACTTTAAACCTGATTTAACAGAACTATGAAAAGAAAACCTCTGAACTACACCATTTATTTTCAATTGTACTGAAAGCTAGCAGTGTGTGTTTATGCCAGACTAATTTAGTCAAGCAAGAGTAGAAGTATTCATTTAGGCACACAGACCTCATTGCATCTGTCCTCATCTGAAAAAAGGATGAAGAAAAAAAAATTAAATGAAAAAGGAAAGAGTGCTCTTTGCGATAGAAATCTTTACAAATGCTCAAAAATCACTACTTAGTACGCCAGCACTGTGAAAAATACACATTAAAAACATAATTATGCAGAGAATTATCTGACGATACATTATCTCTACTATTTTTGTTTCCAATTGGATCACATAGTTGTTTATACAGAATACTTTAAATTTTAAAATGTATTCAGAGTTGCCACCTAGTCAAAGGTTAGCGTTCTGAAAGTTTTTTGTTCTAGTAAAGACTTCAAATTGCCATTGCTACACTCACTAAAATTATTTTGGAAGGCAGTTGATGTGGAGAAGGTAATATGATTGCCCAGTTGTATGTGTTTGTAGTGAATGAAAATAATCCATTTATATCCAATTGATTGGATATATATTTTATGGGAGTGAAAATAGTATTGCTCACTAAAGACAGAGTGGCACGTGTCAAGGCGATTCATTAAATATACATTAATAATAGCAAAATGGAAACAGGTTTGCATTTTTCTCTTGAAAATTACTTTAAAGTAATATGCTACCTTTATTCACGTCAGCTCTAAATCTCAATTCATATTGATAGATTACTAGTTTTATAGATGCACAGTAGCAGCAAATATGAACAAAATGAAAAAGGAAAGGTGGGGAGAGGAAAGAGTAAGATGATAGGATAAAAATGGAAAAACTCTAAAATGTATAATGCAATTCTCAGGAATGCAATAAAAATCATACTGTGATTTATTTATAAAATTCCTTTGCATTATTAAAATCCACTATAAGCTTAACTTAGAATTATGATTTTCAGCAAATGTCAGTGAATCATTTCCATGATTTGTTTTTTAAAAAAAGGTGCCCTAGACCATCTATCTTACATATGGAAAAATTCCAAGTTCACTTGGTTGGCTAAAAAAGTGATAATTTAACAGTATACTGTTCACATTCGCATTGTGCCTTTGTCTATGTGAAGGCAAACAGACACTCTGGCAAGTCATGCATTAATGTATGTGGGTGTGGGCAACAGTTCCTTCACAGGACAGCTGGATGAGTCCTGTAAAGACGCTTCAGCCAAATGTTTATTCTAAAGCTTTCTGGTGTGAAGCTCAGGGGAGGCCTGCGGCACAACTAGTCTGAATCTGCCTCCAGTGCAGAAAGCAACAGCTACAAAAGGGGGTTCTCACTCTTGCCTATTCCTTGAGCAAAAAGGTGCAAATCTGCATCCGTTCTTTGTCAGTTCAGCACATGGGGAAGGGAGGTAAGAGCACAGAATTCAATATATGCATTGTAAATTATGAACAAAGTTAAAGAATGTTCTTTTTACCTCTGCACCCTTGTCTTTTAAAATCCTGATTTCTACACAGAGAACTGAGAGGTTACACACAGGCACACATATATTCGCACCACTGTTTTGAACACCATAGTTGTGTACATTTACCTTATAAACAATAGTTCCAAACAGAGGGTGATTTCCCCTAGGGTGACAGTCAGCAATGTCTGGAAATATTTTTGATTTTCACAATTTGGATGGCACTGTTGGCATCTAATGGGTAGATACCAAAGATGTGCTGAACATTCCATAATTCACAAAACAGTCTCCTGCAAACAAAAGAATTATCTGGTCCAAAAGGTCAATAGTGCTGAGGTTAAGAAACCTGTTTTAGATATATTGAGAAATGCAGCTGTTGCTGTTGAAGTAAAAATTGAGTATGTTGATAAATGTTTTATCAGCCAATTAAACTGTCACTTAAAAGATAATTCCAAGATAGAAATTAAATTTAAAAAATACAGCTAAAGCACTTTTTACAAGTATTGAGTCAATCAATTTCTAGTTTCACAGTATTCAAACAATTCAATATCGAGACTGGATGGCAAATCATCCCAATTCCATTTTTTTTTCTCTCTTTTTTAAAAAATAGATTTTCTTTTTTAGAGCATTATTAGGCTCACTGAAAAACTGAGCAGAGATTTCCCATATACCTCCTGGTCCCCCTACACCTGCAACTTCCCCCACTATCAAAGACGTGCACCAGAGGTACATTTATCAAACGCATTGAACCCACATCAACACATCATTACCACCTAAAGTCCATAGTTTACCTTAGGGTTCATTCTTGGCATTGTAGATTGATTTTGACAAATTTATAATGGCATGTATGGACCATTAAAGTATCACACAGAATAGATTCACTGCCCTAAAAACCCTCTTTGCTGGGTCTATTCACAGTTATTTCCCTCTGAATGCACAGACCTGTGTCTTAAGTTTTAAGTGCATCACAACCTAAGTGGTACTTCCATAGTAAATTGATATATGAACTAGATATATCATGAGGTTGGAACAGTTTTAGTAAAAGAACTATAACTTTGACTCCATGAATTAATTAAATGGCAGCACTTTTATAAATATGGAAGAAGTATCCTACAAGTTTTCTAAGTTACATTTCTGTGTTAAAATAAACATCTCACACAAAGTAAAATGTGAGAGAGGCTATTTCCATCAAACACAGCATCTAAAAAGGTTTAACCTCCTGTTAAAAGAAACAATATGCTTTTAATGTGTTTCACCTTTTGAGACCAATGTGTAATAAAACCCTCAAATTAAGTAGATTGCAATTTAGCTTAGATAAACTAATAGCACAATTAGAGCACCACATAATTCACCATTACGGCTCCAAGGGAAATCACTTAAGTATTTAAGCTCTTTAGAAGGTCTTCACTGATAAAGTAATGACTATCTACAAAACTCTCCTGAAGATTAGTGGTATTGGTGTCTGCAGTAGGTGAAAAGGTGTGTGGGGAGGGGAGGGCACTGCACATTCTAAAATGTACTTTCAGTGGCCAAAATCATACACAGATTTTTAAGGACATTTGCTGTGCTCTTCACCTCCATCTCATTCAAAATGTAGAGGAGAGGTGGCTTGGCCAGTCCCACCTCATTTTAACCATGTGAAGCACAGTTAGAATGACTGAGTCTTAGTTATTAGATGTATTAATTTGCACTTTCACGTATTAATTTCCACCATCATATCAGAACAAGTTTTTATTTCATTAATATGCAAGTTGAAGTATGCTCAAATTCTTTTTTAAACAAAGATATGTATACAGAAACATTCATGCATATATTGTTATATATGTATACACTGTTGAAGAAGAGCCCCACAGACCCAAAATGGAATTACTTTTGCTAGGCCGAGTCACCACACTAGGGCTTAATATGTATCCTAACTGCAGTTTCAACCTCCCCAAGAAATGTAGTTAGTCAGGAATTTTCTGGTTAACATCAATGAAATGATCTCTCACCTGAACCCTCTCTATTCCTTAAAAATTCAGGTAATTAATCTGCATGATAAGGCCCCCCCCCAAACTTTCCCCAAAGGGAAGGTGGCTGAAACAATTCCTTCTTTTCTTTTGCTAGTAACTTCTTATCCCACCCTCCTTCCTAGAAAAAGCTCCCCTTTTGTAGGGGACTCCTGGGAGCATCTCCCTACTTGCTAGAGAATATGCTGTTGATTCATGAATTGCTTAGTAAAGCAAATCAGAGCTTCAGATTTACTCAATTAAAAAAATTTTTTAATAAATAATATAATTATATAAATACTTGATTTGGGGAAGGAAACTTACAGCTGTATGTTCCCATAACTTCTTTCCTAAATACCTTAATTCTACACCTACCTTAGAAACAACCATAAAAATATAAGGCTCTAAAAATGTTAGGAAAAGCCAAGTCTAATATAAAAAGTAGGCAATGAAAATATATGAAAGTCAATATATAACTGGAATCCATAGATGATTGATTAAAATGCCACTGTATGAAAAGCTTATTTTTCTGATAATTACAGCTAAGTAAATAAGAAAAAAAGTTAAATTGCTGATCATACTCTTAGGCAGAAAGACAAGCACAGGATGAAAAGAAGGTGGGCCCCACCAAGAACTCAGGGAGTTAATCAGATAAAGCCAGAGAGCCAGAAAGGACTGAAAGAGTTAATGCCCTTTGCAGTGTGAGTTCATTTCACATGCTCTAAATCTGGGCTGACCTTGAGACATGCTCTAGCTAATGCAGGTGAGAAAAAGCAGAGACATGGGACAAGCATCATGACTAATTTTCCTAAAAATGCCGAGATATGAATAGCATAGTAACAACAGGAAAGACTTATCTAAAGGCTAAGATTCCATTTTAAAAAGCAGACAGTTGGGAAGTTAGATTCCTAACATATTCTTTGGTAATCAGCCAACAACCTATCAAGGCAAGGCAAGCAGTCTTAACTAGTATGTTTGTAGTGCTTGAGGGTAGCCACTCTCTTGGAAAGCAACAGGAAGTTTATCCTACAGAATTATCTGGAGGACTGTTTATGGATAATAACATATTGTCTCTCACAGGAGATAGACATCAAGAGACCCTACTGACAAGCCTACGCCCCCTGGCCCTTTATCTTTATCCCACTCTTGAAATTCCTTAAAAGACAGAATCCCAGCTTTTTAAGCATGCCTCCTCTCTGAGGTTGCCCGCACTCACCTTTCTTGGAGTGTGTATTTTTAAAAGACATCGTACTGCTCAACTCATTACACTTTGTTTCTGTGCTCTTCCAGTGGTGTCTTTGTCACTTTGCTATTTCATTCTATTTTCCAGACTTTAAGCACAAGTCTTCACTCTCTCTGTCCTACTTTAGATAAGTAGGGAGGGACTACTGAGAGCTCTTATTTGAGCTTACAAGTTCCCATTGAGACAGGACCATAGGTTTAGACAGAGTAGAGTGAGGGCCTCTGGAAAAAAACAAAACAAGATAACCATTGCGGGATTTGCTTTGGCCTGCTGGGGAGCCCAGCTTATTTTTCTAACTTTACCCAAGTGCTGCCTTTCTTCCTCCAGCCCTAAACAAATGATTTGTTGCAACTTGGGCAATGTAGCAAACAAGCCCAAAACAACATAGTAAAAAAAACAGGAATGATTCCATCTTGAAACCAATTAGTTAAAGTAAAACAATGACTCAGCCCACCTTTGAAGCAAAGCAGGCAGCCTTGAGTGATATGCTCCCAGACCAGGAAGCTGCTCTCCTGGAGAAAATCAGAGCAGTAAAGTTCTTATAAATAACCAGGAAGACTAAGAAGAAACTTAGTATTTCTTCAAAAGTATTTGGAACCACTTAACAGGTGTACATCCCTAGCCCTTTATCTCTCAACTGCCTATAAAAACCCCTAGACAACGTACCACCCCAGACTCTCTTGTCCCCTCCCCGCGTGAGCCAGGAGCTCTGTCCTTTCACTCTGTCTCTAAATAAAAGCCTGTACCTTGCACTCTTACCTTGACTGCTCATCAAGTTCATTCTTTGGCTCTGTGAACAAGAACCTCAGCATCACCACCAGTGAGCTTCCCCTTCCTCTCTGCTTTTTTCAAGTAAACCTGCCTCTCTATCTACCTTGACTGGCTCATTCCACCCTTTCAAATAAAACTTTTGCTCTGCTTTACTGCTGTGTCTCTGCCCTTCAATTCTTTGCTGCACTGGGGACAAGAACCGGGGGGAACAAACTCAACCCACTAACAATACTTTTTTGTTTATTCCCATTGTGGCAACTTTGCCATGGTAAGTTTAGTTTTTGTTTTTGTTTTTGTTTTTGGTAACACTATAAAACTCAGGAAAACTCTACACAAATTGACAGTAGAACATATTGTCTTAATTTATTTGTATTTATTTGGTAAGAGCTAACAAACATGTCCACATGCTACATACAAGAAACCAGCACTTTGGAACCATCCATAAGGTAGACTCAAAATGAGCCACATATGTAAATATATTGATTTACCTAAGAAAATTCTTGGACATTGAAGACATGAGGACCATACAGTGCAGTAATGTTTAAATAGGAAATAGAATTTGGATATCAAGATCATTTATTTGCTTCTGGATACCATGACTTCTTTTACTACAGAGATCAGCAAGAAAATCATCATTGTGGATTTCTGCCTGAGGTTTTTAAGAAAGAAATTTAAATGTGTAGGCACAGAGAAGTATTTTTTGCCACTAGAAGAAAGTGCAGTCCATGCAAACTTATTTAAATAGATTCTTGTACTGGTTAGATGAGACTACTCTAATCTTAATGAAAAGGTAAATTGAAATCTCACACCAGATGTACTACAAATCTCTAAAGAACAAAATCTAGGGAGCTATAGGAGCAAGATCATTCTTTCAATATGTGTTAAAATTAGCTCAGATGGGTGATTGCCATTTTTGCCTCATGTCTAATAGAACACAGGCTGACAAAGTTGAATACAGGAATCAGAAAACCTGACAGTCACTGAAAATAGTTGCTATATCCTCAATTGTAAGAATTATGCCCATTTTAACTGCAGTCCTGGAACCCTTCAAATGGGAAAGTAGATTTAAAAGATGAATGTCCAGGTAAAGGATAGATAGAAATAAGATATATTTCAGCTGACACTAACTGCTCCCTAACTATGCTCAAGTTCTTAGAAAATTAATCAGTTATTAATTCAATAAGTACGTCACCTTACGTCAGTAATTGTGATTGCTGAGGCTACAGCACTGAATGAAACAGACACTATCTCTTCTCTCATGGAAGGATAAGCAGAGGTTGATAGATAATAAATGTATGAATAAGCAAATATCAGAGAGTAGTTAAGTACTATAGAAAAAATAAAAGTGTTGTGGTATTGACTGCAGGCACACTCGCCAGTGTGTTCCATGTTGCCATCCCTGTCAGGATCTCTCCTCGATGGAACCTTCAGAGTGGTGTGCAAATCGTCACTTACTGTGTCACATTCCTGCTAAAATTCTTTGCCTCCTACAGAGCATAAGCTAACATCTATGGTATTCCAGATCCTTCACAACCTGCCTTCCTACCTGTTCCCCTTCCAACCTCATCTTCTGTACAAAGTGTGTGCAACTTTCATTTATTCATTCATTCATCCATCTATCCACTCATGAAGGTTTATAATGAGATGCATTTATGTGCTGCAGCACAAGGTTGAATATAAATATTCATGGTCTCTTTCATTATAAAAATTTAAAGTCTGGTATAGAAAACATATATTAATCAAATCCCAAAAAGAAACTACCAATTGCAAATGTGAAGAGTGTTTCAAAAGAGAGGTATATGATATCATCAGAATGAATAAAAAGAGATATCTCCACAGGAAATGACAACTGGGAATCTTTCTCAATATGTTTAAATTATGCATTTCTATGCATTTACTAAGTCTCTGCTCTTCTGCAAAGCAGGTTATTTCTTAGTTCCCAACCCAGTATATCAAGCACCATGTAAAATTTTACATGCGACAAAGGAAATATTTCCAATGGGTTTGTATTTCTTCTTAACATATTATAAATAGCTGGGATTGTTGCTAGAAGCAGAGGCAAAAAAACCAAAGCCCAGTTTTCATTAGTGTCAGGTTTGTTTTCCACATCAAGCTCTCTCTTTATCCTCACATGTGACCAATGGCCTTCCTCTACTATGAAATTCTGTTTTCAGACTCTGTGTTCCTAAAAGGAGTGTATTTACCTGCTGACACCTCCCCTAGGTGTAAAGTTCTTAAATGTATAGATAGGAAGGTTTTCTGTCTGGCAATAGAAAACTTCAGAATACTAAACCTGCTTCACCCTTTTTTGTCAGTAGTAACATCTCCTCTCTATATATGTACTACCCATCCCCAGATGTTAGCCAAGATCCCCTGGAAATTATAAGGAGACAGAATTCAGAGTTTGATAATTCTGACCTGGACTAGTGTGGCATTTGTTTATATTCTTATATTCCCAGCAATATGTGCCTTCTATATTTTCACATAGTCAGGGGCATAACTACAAACCCACATTCAAAGGTCAAACACTCAAGCTATCACCTATTTCCATCTATTTGTGTTTAATGCTTAAGGCTGAAAATGTTTCAAAGAGATCATAAAAATCACATCATGTCAGAAAAGCAACTTTCTTAGAATGTCCGGAGGGTAATGTTTTGGATAGATTAAACTAAAACATCCTATCAAGGAAGTTGCTGGCCTGCAAAACATAATATTCTTTTTAACTAGAAAGATAGAGCACAGAGCTGCAGACCAAGAATGGCAGAGACATTTAATTTTTTAATGTATAAACAGTTTAGCTCCTTGAACTCATTATATCATGATGAAATTTGAGAAACCATTTTTCCCTATAAAAACCTCTCAAAAATATTACTAGGAAGCAAATTGTGAAGTCTTAAAGTAAAATATATAGCTGTTTCATTGTCTTCCTTTGTGCCTGTCTTAATCGAAGATTATTATCTTGAAAAGAACCAAATTATACCAGAAGATTAATGTTTCTCTCTTCAATTTAATTCTGTTTCTTTTTTGGAGTCCATTAGAGCTATTCTAAAGTACTCTTGGCAGGTGCAGTACTTCAATGTATATATTAACATCAGTCAGTTGCATTTATTTAAATCCTGTTCTCTTATGTTTTAAGTGTATTTTTTTAGTTGTCATTCTAAGTGCTTTAGCAAAGGAATTTGAATTCCCCAAAACTGAGTCCTTATGCATGGCAATGTTTCCCTGTATATGAGAAAGCAAACTCTTGATTTTGCAGGAAAAAAAAAGGGCCAAAGAAATGATATGAGAGCAACTGTATGTCCTTTTACAGCTAAAAGTTGGCTTTACACATTCCACGACTCATAAATAAACAGAAGAGTTCTGTGAACTATATGCAGATGGCTGAGTCTACACTGGGAGCCTTTGTGATGACTTTGGTTTGCTTCCCTGTTTTGCCATCTTTTAAAATATCTGCAAAAAAAAAATTTTTTTTTTTTGCTCTGCTTTTCAGAAATAGGACAAGTAGAATCCTGTAACTTGAGAATTTGCCCTCTGCTTCATTGGGGCTTTATACACCAGGGAGACATCCATTTTTTTTTCCCCCTCTCATTTTTGTTCACAGAAAAAATACCTGCCCCCATAAATGGCACTAAAAAAGGCTTTATGTTTTAAATATTTAGTGTTTTATTTTTAAAGGGTAACACAATAAGAGAAGTACAATGAGAGAGACAAAATCTACAAGGTGGCAGAAGGAAGAAATAAGCCAAAGAGGGGAAAAATCCCACAAACCACATAAAGGAAGAGATGAGATCAGCCACTTAAGTAAGCGAGTTTAAGGTTACCGCACTGGCACTGAGCGAACGCGTTTCTGCCAAGCCCAAATGAGAAAAGGAGTGGGAAGAATAAGGGTGTCTGACAGAGCAAAACAGGGAGACAAGGCACCAAAGTCAAGTGGAAATGCTAAGACAGCAGTTTTGTGTCTTTTTTTTTTTTTACGTGATTATGGCAGAAATTCTAGCAGGCTGTTAAGAACATCAGATTAAAAAAACTGAAAAAATATGCAGACCTGTTATGTGTTATCATTTATCTGTTGCAAATGATTTTGTTCAACTATCTCCACTCCTCCACGCTTACATGCACAAATACACACATGCACACACACACACATACACACACACCCTCATCACCGTTACCACTGTAGCAAAAGGCATTTGCTTATTGGTTAATCATAAAGCTTCTTTCTCAACAGGAAAGGCCTAAGGTTTTTGGCAATGTAGAAAGTATTGACATTTCTCTGATGTATATTCAAAAATCTATATTACAATTCTCAATTCAGTATGCATGAGTCAGCAAAAGATATACTGTATCTTTAAAAAGACATGAAGGTTTCCAGTCAAACCTTTTAAGGCTTTACAAATAACATTTCAAGAGGGTTGAAAATGTGGACGAAGATAGCAGATGGCTTTTAGTACACTACTGCTCCAGGATCCTTTGATTTTATTACTTTTGCTTTTTGATAGTGCTGTTTTCTGGTTTGTTTTGATGACTTTGTGGCCTAATGGACTGAAATCAGACAGTGAAGCCGAAAACCCTTAAGTCCTAATGACAGAGAGTGACTTACTGGGTGACCTTGAGCAAGTGTTACATTTCCCTCATTGCAGTTTCTATGGCAAAAAATAAAAATTACTCTGACCCCCTAAGGATGGGCTGAGGAGACTAGTAATCATTACTCAACTTGCATAATATGAAACAATAATATAAGCTGCCATTTACAAAGCATTTCCATGAGACAGACACTATTTCAGATACTTGTCATATTCTGTGACTTTTATCCACCAAAGAGCCATATAAACTATGAATAGTTAACCCTGTCTTACAGATGAAGAAATGAGCCCCAAGAAGTCTGAGGACCTGAACTTCAGTCAGCTTGACCCATCCCTTTCTCTTTCCTTTATGTGACCCGGTCTCTGCTAATAATAATAATTAAGATCAAGATGCTTAGCAATTAATTGATTGTAGCATATATCATAAATATATAATAGCATTTACTACATATAAGTAATATATAATTACTTATATATATATATAAATAATTATATAATACTACATGCTGTAATTATTAATTGATGATATAATATTATGAGTTCAGGGTGGCCTTTTAGCACTAGCATTCCATCATTACTTGATTTCATTCAGTCTGTGTCTGTTAGTGTATTCCCTTAAAACAAATAGCCAACATAAAGGAATGCTGGGGAAGAAGGAAGGAAGGGAAGGAGAGAAGGAAAGGGAGAGAGAAAGAAGAGAAGATCCTCAGGCTGCCTGGTCTGGTCTAGCAAAGCTGGGGACTTATTTGTTAAATGAGTGGTTTTGTTTCCAAATAACTCTTCTGATAAATCACTTGCATGTGGTTAAATGCATTTTGTGTTTTAAAGATTGCAATGAAAAAAAATACCTTTAGAGTGTGCTTGAAAAGTGGTGACAAGCTAAGGATGAGGCAAGGAATTTGACTAGAATGATTACAGCCACTTCTGAAAGCTAAGGTATCAAGAAACTGCCTAAGGTCTGTACCTTGCCCAACAGTTAATTCCAGAAAAAGGAAGGATCAAGTCCTTCAGACTTTTCAGACTCCTAATTCTGATGCGTGCAGAGAACCACATGCCTATGATTTCTTTAAAAAATATATTTTTCTTTTCATTTTGTCTGCCATTGACTCAGCAAGGGCCTCAAAGCACATTAGAACATTAATTTATAATACTTATGCATATATAGTGGAATCCCCTAAGATTTTAAGGACAAACTTGCCAATGGAAAATAGGCCATATGGAGTGCCCAGGCATTCTGAACACAACTGAGGTCGATTATCTCCCTAGCCCCCATCCCCAGCATGATGAAGAGGATATTTGGCTACAATATTTTGGAACCTAAGATGCTCTTGTGCATTGTGGATGCCAAATTGGAATGGAATCGGTCTCATACAGGACAATAATGGATTCAAACACAAGAATGTTATACGTATTTCTAATCAATTATTTTTAGAGTGTGCACTTTGTTTAGTGTCTTATATTACAGTTTCATTTGTAGAGACACTAACAATAGAATGAGAATTAATTTTTAGGAATTGGAGAAAATAACTGTTCAGCTGGCAAGTATATTAGACTCAATTTGTAAAACAGTACCTTTCCAGAGAATTCGTGCATGTTTGTCAGAATGCAAAGGAGAAACTGTTTATAGCCTTTGGGTTTTTCAACCTGAGAAATGGATGCACATTGGTAAAGGGAACTCCAACCTCCCTCAAAGACTTGACAGACCTATATATACTCTTTTTTACCATCATTTTCCATTTTGTTTTTTATTTCTCTCCTTGTGTAACATTTTTTATTTCTTTTCTTGTGTAATACCAACCTCTTGTGGGTCATCACAGTTTGTGGTATTTTTTTTTAAAGACTTAACACTTTCCTAGATAAAATGGTGGGCAATTACCTCTGGAATGTGGCAGGAAAGAATTCCTTAAACCTCTGGCGAGCTGCAGAAGAGCTTACATCAATCACTCTCTCTGCTTGCTTGTCTCCTCTTAGTAATGTGCAATGTCAACTCACAGTCCATGCAGGGCCCTTGATAGAACGTTGAAAGGGCATTAACACACACTGCAGGCGGCCAGGGGAACAAAGACCTGGGCCCTGAGGAATTTTAATAATTTCTGCACAGATCTAATCCAGTCCTTTGGGACATTTTTTTTCCCGGAAAAATCTTTGTTAGCCTACTTACCATACAATTGCTGATTCAACATTAAAACAAAAAAATAGATGTGGTTCTTAACATTCCAAAGCATTCTACATTTGGTGTGTCTGTCACTTGGTGCTTTCTTTTTGAAAATACTAACAACCCAAAGTTAGCTTCTTATTGTTAAATGTTTCATTTGTGTCTCAAGGTTGAGCCCAGAATGTCCTACTGTGCCAGCCAGTATGGCTTGAAGTGCTCTAGATATAACGAAGTCCAAGGCACTCAGCTCAACTAGTGAGGTTAAACAGTGAGTAATTTTGACAAGCATTCAAGGTCACAATAATGCAAATGGGTGTATTCTTAGGGGTTTTTTATCTCTGAGGCAGATATTGTAATACCATTGTGAAATGAGCTCAGCCAGCTAGAGCCAGACATTTTTTTCCCCATTATCCTAACCTCAGGGCTGCAGGTTTTTATCATATTATTTTTCCTAGATCTACTGATCATGCTTTCAAAACTGTTACTTTTCACAATAAAACTTTCAGGAGAGAAATTTAAATTTTCATAAACCACAGTAAATGTTGCTATGAAATAAATTCACCAACACATACAGTCTCCTGGGCAGCATCGGGAAGGCCTTATATAACAGGTGTTTGAAATCAATGATAATACTTTCCCCTACACTTTCTACTTCTTCCACACTGCTTGATTTTAAAGTCTATTTTCCTTACCACAAAAAAATATATATAAAATCCAGATTGTTAGTTATATAGTTTTCCATTTCCTAGGCTTATTTCCTCCTGTGAATCTCTGCAGCTATTCTATATTACAAATATTTTTTGTCTTGTATGCATGCATTTTATCCCTGTTACCACTAGTAAACTGTGTTGTCGGTAAAAACACAGACTACTTCTTATTTATCTTATTTATCTTATTTATCTCTGCCTTACATGCAACATGTTATAAATAATAAATGCCCAATAATGTGATGAAATGAGTGAAATGAGTTAGGTTCATGTTTTGGCTTTTCTATTAACTATCTGAGGCAACCAAATACAGATTATATAAAACTGAGAATTAGGGATTAGAATAAATTAGAACTGCTAACATCTTCAGTCTTTTTGTTGTGGCCTAATAACTGTCTGAGTCAACCAAATATGGATTATATAAGGTAGGAAAATGGAGATTAAATTAATGTAGCTGTGCCTAATGTGAAATAAGGCAATTTTTTAAATTTTGTGATTTTATTGCCTATATCTTCTTTGGAACTATACTTAGTGCAAGGAAAACATCTTACATTAATATCTTCCTCATCCTCCTTTTGAAAAAAATTTAAGCATCCATATTTATGGATCCATTTAATGCTTTTTATCACCTCATGAAATAAATAGAACAGATATTGTTAGCCCAACTGTACAGATGGTGAAACAGAGATACAGAAGGGCTGTGAGCTGCCCAAGGTTACACATATTATTAACTGGCAGAATAAACATTAAAATATCTAAGTCCTGCCCTCAGACTCTTATTATACCCTCTTCTCTGTCTTGCCATAGATTCTGGGATGAGGCTACCGTATGATTGGATTTCTCAGCTCATGGGACTCTGTGCTCCCTGCGGATGACTTTTTAATTATTATTACTAATAAAATTATTATTCATTTCCCTCACACAACCTTGCATGTGGCACATAGCAGACCCCACCCTACCCATTTATTTTTATATATGGTTTTCCTATTTCTCACTCTATTGAATATATACATGTAATTACACTTCTTCAAGTAATTTTATTAATGGATTTATATGAAACCACCATTTTCTAAAATTTAAGTTTTCTAAGAATAAAGAGGGACAGCATTGAAGTTAGACCTTCCTTTGTGAATTTTTTCTTGACATTTATAGAATATTTTGCTGTGCAAATCTAACTAGTAAATGACAAATAATAGATCTCAAACAAGGGAATATCCTTAGATGGATGACTATGCAAAGGGGAAAAACGTTGAGTTTGGTCTGCTTGAACAAATGTCTTAGAAGAAATTCAGGATTTTTTTTTTACTTTCATCTCTATTAGTAAAAAACTGAAATGAATATTTTTACCAAAGACCATCGAATATAATTCAGTTCAACAAGCACTTAGTGAAAGTTAACCATGTAGCAGACAGCGAATTATAGTGGGAAGAAGACACGTGTAAGAAGACATTATCTCTGCCTTCAAAGAAGCAGGAATCTAGCGTGGCTCAGAGCTCATTTTCTTTGGATTCAAATGCTGCCTAACCTGCAGACTAGTGATGTGTCCTTGTGCCTCAGTTTCTCTTCTACCAAAGGTTGATAATAATTTTATCTAGTGCCTTGCTTTGGTTTATTTAGTGCATAAATTACACAGTTTTTTAAAACAAGTTTTTTTAAACCCAGGGTGGGCCCTGTGTGACTACAGAGTCCAGTGCCCAAGAAGCCAGGCTTGGCGA
Source organism: Smutsia gigantea (assembly GCA_032199065.1). Lineage (NCBI taxonomy): Eukaryota > Metazoa > Chordata > Mammalia > Pholidota > Manidae > Smutsia > Smutsia gigantea. The sequence continues at coordinate 135,320 of JAVSCE010008987.1, forward strand.
TGAGGAAATGCTTAGTATTGGTAAAGCGGTGAGAAGAGCAGCCTGGCACGAGGTAAGTGTTGTATGTTGGCTTTCATCATTAAAGAGTTTATGGCTTCATTGAACGTGTAAGAAATATGAAGTAAATGGTCAGTTTTATAGATACTGAGGAGATCTCAATTTTGAATGAACTCTAGAGTTTGTAACAGTGTTCTTATCTGCCCTGGATTTGGTGTCCTGTCACCAAAATACACCATCTCTTATAAATTCCACAGAGATCATTCATCAGGCTTTCCTTCAAACAGCATGTACACAATGTACATTTTTCATATGATATTTCATATAATTTCCATTTGTCACTTCCCATTTGTTTACCTGCATAACTTTTATCTCAACATAGCACACAGTGTATTTAACAAGGAAGTTTCTTAACAAGACATTCAAGTCCTGGTCTTCTCTCTCCTGGACAGATAAACAGTACTTTCAGTTTATTACTTATTTTTTACATTTTTCTCTCCAATATCCCCACCTTAACTGGAAAAAAAGTAAATTTTTGTGGTATCAGAATAGATCCTCCCCTCAAAGATGTCCACATCCCAATCCTTGTCCTCCACGAATATGTCATGTCACCTTTTAGCGGGGTGTGGGGGTAATATTAAGGTTGCAGGTGGAATTATGGTTGCCAACCATCTGACAATAAAATAGGGGATTATCCTGGATTATCCAGGTGGACCAATGTAATCACGTGGTACCTTAATTGTGGAAACAGGAGGCAGAAGACATTAGCGCCAGGGCGATAAATGCAAACACCTCTACCGGCATTGCTGACTTTAAAGCCGTAGGGAGAGGCCATGAGCCAAGACGCAGCCAGGCTCTAGAAGCTAGAAAAGGCAAGGACGCATCCTCCCCTACAGCCTCCAGAGAGAAACACAGCCCTGCTGTAGCCCTGAGTTTTATCTCATTGAGACTTCTTTATCATTTCATACTTCTGACATCCAGAATTATACGATAACAACTATGGGATGTTTTAAGACACTCAATTTGTGGTAATTGTTATAGCAGCAATATAAAAGCAATATAACATCTTTATTTATATGTATGTGCATACACATATATGCATGTGCATATACACACACTCCAGATATACTTGTGAGCACTGAGCATTGCTGTCCTTAAGGTCCATCAAATAACACAAGCTGTTCTTGCCTGAATCAGTGAGGAATCTCCCTCCACACTGGATGCCAAACAAGTTTCCACCATTCTGCTACAGAGATACTGAGGTAGAAAATGAAAAGAGCCTACCTTCCATGACCTAGATGGAGAATTTTGACCTTCCACACTGTTTGTACTGCACTGAATCTATGCCTCCACTATCCTGTTAATCACATTAGTTGAAGTTAATATACTTCTCTGTCTTACTCTCTATATGGGGACAACCTGCAGGAGAGGAACTCTGTCATTCATTCATTTCTCTGTATCCATGGCATGACAGTGTGTGGCACATGGCAGATCCATCAGTGTTTCCTGATTTAGGTACTGAACGAAAGGCTAGAAATTTCTTATGCACATACACACACACACAAACACACAACACATACACACTGGGGCAAATTTACTTTCATTTTACTTACTCCTAACAATTTTATAAGATAAGCACTATTTTCATTAGTGATGGTAGAGATGGATACTAAGTTCTGATTCAGGAATCCAGGCTTGTGACCATGAGTCATTAGAGTTTTTAATCACAGTTGGAACACTGGTCAATCAAAGAACACGAGGCTTCATTGCTATCAGTCAATATAGCATCATATTAACTAAGAATTGGTCAATGCTCACAATATATCCGATTTCAGGATACACAAGATACATCCAATAGCATAAAATAAAGAAAAAAACAAAACCTCTTCAGGAACCTAAAAGATAGACACCATTCCTGCCGCACATGGATGGACAGCTGAGATAAAATTCTCCAATAGTGGAGTCACAGGATCTATTTTCATATTGTGGGTTGTATCCTTTCTAGCTGAAACTCAGTGTCACTCACCCATAGCAAAAAAAAAAAAAAACCCTCACAATTCTGCCTCAACTTGTGAGCTGAGCTCAGTTCTAAAAGTAGATAAGTTTGTATTATTTCAAAAGAACTTTAACAAATCCCACTGAGTCATATGTAAATTACTATGCGTTTTTGAAGTGTCACTTTTGGGAGGTCACTGAAAATAGTAAATCACTTAAGTACCGATTCACATGTAGCCAGATCTCAATGAAGAGACATGCATTAAAAATACACAGTTACGAAAATTAGATAACACCTGAAATATGAACCATCCACAGAACTTTAATTTTAGGTACAGAACTCACTAGCAGAAATAATACTTGCCTAGAGGAGCATGACAAAGAAGTATTTTATTGATAGCTGTGTTATGCATAAGTAATAGCCCTATGAGTAAAGTGTTATGTCCATTTTACAGATTCAACTTGTTTCTGCAGCAAGGAAGGAAAGAAAACAGGCCTTACATTGCCTTAACATTTGCTGGGTAAACTGTAGCTAAGTTTGATACTAATGTATCTCTTCCTGGTTTGGAGTCAGCCTGATGAGGGAGAGTATGAACAATAAGTAAAGACCCTTCTGTCTTTTTGTTGGTTTGTTTTTTTCTATCTTAATCAATCAGTTAACAGTTTCACCAAATATGTAAATGGTGGAAGATAATAATATGTTTAAATATGTTAGCATGCTCATATCTATGACCCTATTGTGTTGCCAGGAACTTGTGCCCAGAACTTTACAAATGTTATATCATTCAGTTTAAAATGTACATTACTCTATGTATAGTTATACCCATTTTACAGATTGAGGTTTTTATTTCATAGCTACTAAAATCCAGGAGCTACAACTGAGCCCAGTTTGGTGAATTTTCCTTTCTAGTAGTTCTCAGATGGTGGAATAAAGCAGAAACATATCTCATGTGAATAAATTCCACTTATGATTCTCTTTGTCCGTTTAATAGTCCAGGCATAAATCAATGAAGCTTATGAGGCATAAAATCTGGCCAGTTGGAGAAGTTGAAACATTACAGATAACAGGTTGGATGCACAAGAGAGCTAGCAGTTCATGTGAGAGACTAAAAATAGCATAACAAATAAGCAAAAGCACTAGTGTAAGGCCACATATGGAAAATTGCTAAGTAATGGAATGTCTGAGCATATATACTTACGGAAAATTATTTTGATGAAATGCTCTCACTCTACTAAAAGTGATTAGACTTTTATTGTATCCAATACAGAAAAATCTAACAATCCAGCAAAAGTGGAGAAAGAGTAAAATGAGTTAAAGTAGGAGAATGTAGTGAAATTTTGGAGGTATTATAAGGAAATAGGAATTTGAGAAGTAATATTTTTAGCAATAGCAATAAGTGTTAGGATAAATGACACTTTTACAAAAATAAGAACAAACACAGTTTGAGAAATGCAAGAGATGTGTGGTGATGTTGAGAAGAACATAGATAATTCTCATTCTGGAATGGCTAGAAAGCTAACTAAAAGCAGAAAAGTAACCCCAGTGACCTCCAAAATCCCCCAGATCTAGGTCCAAGATTTCTATCATTATTATTAGTGTTAGCACTGCAGAGCAGGAAAGAGTAAAGATAAATGAAGAAAAACAAGTCCTCTCTAAACTGGCAAATGGGAGCCAGACACGGAAGGAAAGAAAAAGAAGCATGAAGGATGATTTAAAAAGGAACTGAAATAAAGAAAACATATTATTTTGTTTTTATCTTTTTTTACTCCAAAATAATGAAATAGAAAATGTGCAAAATGTGGAGCCTAAATCCATCAACAGCAGGATGTACAAAATTATCATGTCTCTATTACATCACCATATGTAGTACTTTTGATTGCTAATTACACTATCAGATGTATAGATGTATGTGATATGAATAATTTATCTTCTGGGTTTTTTTAAACCTAACTTTGGTTCTTGCATACATTGACAAGATTCAAATCTGTAATGTACATGATGTGGAAATGTAGTTTTAAGTAATTATGATATAAGTATACACTTTCCAAAGCATTCATATTTAATTTAAATAATGTGCATTTAGGTATCTTAGTTGAATTTGATTTGACATGTGGTACGTTTTTAAATGTCTCAAGATGCAGGTCCATTAAAGAAAAGACTGCTATAAAAAAAAGAGTGATAAAAAGAAAAATGAAATGAAGCAGAACAAATGCGGTTTACAAGTCAGCATGCCACAAAACCAGGGCAGATTCTGATTGGCTAGACATGCAACCATGATTTACTAGCCTATTTGCTCTGCTTTTCAATAAATAACATGGTGTCAATGAAGCAACTGTCGTATTGTAAAGAATGCAGGCCATAAAGTGGTCCACATGACAATATATCAACAATTTTTTTCCGTCCCCCTTCTATTTTAGAACAAATTGTGTGCCATAAACACGATAAAGGTTCCTATGTTTTAGTAGACATATTTCTAAAAACTGTGGATCATGCAAATTGTTTGGTTCTTTTTCCTTCCCAGTTTACTGAAAGCGAGGATTGGTGGCTTTATAATATTCTTATCTATTTAAAATAATGACATGTGGCAAGATTTCAATCTAGACACCTGGTGGTAGAAGAATTACCCTTTATTGCTATTAAGAGAGTTCTGAGCATATTTTTTAACAGTTGGCATTTGCAGAAGTACTTTATGGACATCAATTAGGTACTGCTGACAATTGCTTCATGAAATAGAGCCATATCTGTGGGCTCAGGCTGTTGCTTCTAAATACTGATAAATTGATACACTATTCACTAACCACTTTGCTACTGAAGGGCAAAATCTGACTTATTCATACGGCTTTTTACCTGCCAGGTTTGCTCACAATTTGGGAAATTCCTAAAATCACTGCTCTATTTCCTCTCTACTAATCCATACCATTTGCTTTGTCAACTCATTGTATACAAATGGATTTCACTTGTTTGGTAACTAGGAAAATAAAGGGACAATTTTCCACATTCATATATGTGTATGCATTTAATTTACATTAGATATTTAATTAATGCTTGTGGAATGAAATGTTCCATTACATAACTAGAACCACTTCATTTTTCCTGCCTATGATGTGGTTCTGTGGGTAGAGTCCTTGCTGTTGCATCACACAAAACCCTAATATCAATTCCTCAAAACCTCCTTCCCCTCCAGAACTACACATAGAACAGAATGGCAGCTGGATGGATTGGCCCAGTTAGAGAAGATGAAGTAAGAGAATGATGTGCCGACACATGTACATCTGCACATGTACATGGGTTAGAGCTGCATCACACACGGTCATCAATCTTCATGTCCAGGTTAGTTTACTCAAAGGAAAATATGCTCTAGCAGCAACATTCAAAAACTGCTCACAAAGCTTAGAGACCATTAGAA
>JAVSCE010008988.1:0-17582 GCA_032199065.1 Smutsia gigantea
ATCAGAGGAGGAATTTTTTGTGTCTTCCTCAGCCTCACATTCGGAGGAGGAGGAGCGCATGCGGAGAGAATGGTTACTTTTATTATCGAACGGCGCGGCGGCAGCCGTGGTAGATAAGCCGTCGGCAGCAGCAGGGTTATCTGAGGAACGGGTGCAAACGGGAAAGACAAAGGGAGTTTTATGCTTAGGGGCTGAGAGTTTTTGGCATGAGAGAAAATGTCATTTATCATGTTCCAGTATGAAAAGGTTTGAATAGGGACCTTTTCAGGTCCGACAGCCTCATAGTGCGCCTGAAGGCAAAGTCTTACACGGTCCCAGCGTTTGGGGTCTACGATTCCTTCTTGGGGGAACCAAGGGCAGACTTTCTGGATATACTGAAAAAACTTCAAGAGATCCTGTTTTTTAACATGTGCCCCTCTCTCTCGGAGGCACTGTTGAATATCTTTTAAGAACTGCGCCTCCTTAGACAGTTCCTGTCCCATTTTGAGTTAAGAGAACGTCCGAATGGACCTACCCGTTAGCCGTCCGCTTTCGTCGTCACCGATCGGGCGGCTCTCGAGCTGATAGCCCGATGAATCCTGCGCAGCTGCGGCTACTTTCTCTTCTAGGTAGGCGGGCTACGATCCTCGAGCCCCACGTTGGGCGCCAGTTGTCCTCGCCAGCGAGGGCTTCTTAAGACGTGGGGAGACCTCGGGGGAGCCGCGACTACCTATGAAATGGGATGAGACAAAATGACACGGAGAGCCTGCAGTTTTTTGTCAAGCTCTCTTTATTAACAGAAAAGGCAAGGAATATATAGCATTTGAAGGGGCGGGGTAGGGAGTAGCTTTTTCTGGTTGGTTGCCCATTATGATAATGAGGTAGCTTACAAAGTCCAATCACACACCGAGTTGTGCACATGCTCAGTAGTCTTTGACGTAGGCAACGGACCTGGTTGAGGACTTAGCGGGAAGCTGTGGCGGGAAACTGACCAAGAAGAAGTAAACAACAAGATGGAGTCCTTTTGTTCTTATGCTCTAGCAGAGAGGGGGGGAAGAAGGAAAGAGAGGAAAGGTGAGTACAGGTTTGTGGTTAGTATAGAAGGTGGAGGAGCTCTCACAACATGGTATCATAAATGACAACAGCCCCTGACACCTGTCACCCAGAGTTTAGGTTCATCAATTGAATGGAGGCTGTCATTACAAAAGAATCTTATTTCTCAAACTTAGATTTTTAAGCAGGCTGTCTTCTCATACCTAAGATCCAAAGAATAATCAGAAAAATATAAACTAACCCCAATTAAATTAAATCATGTGTCCTAGAATCTCAAATCTCTAAAATGCTGGAGCAGCATATTTTGTGCCTATTTACCTAACTCTATGATTCTCATATACTCCAAACCAAAGATTGGGAGACATGGTCTGAAAAAGTTGTAATCTGATTTATAGGATAAGGTTTAAGGAGGAATAAAAATTTAAATTGCATTTAGTTATACATTTTATGAATCACTTTTATGGAGAAGAATATAGGAATTCGATAGAGTTGAACTCCCTCAAAGATCAGGGTCATGTGCTAGTCCACACTCTTCTTTTGAGTAAAAGGCTGCCAGCAATCTTTGCAATATCCTTGAAAAGTACCAAGGTGTAGAAGGTGATTAGCATTCCATTGCAATGTTAATAACTTCATTCCAGAATTTCCTTTGGTTTCTGTTGTATAGCTTTACTCATGGAACTCTAATTAATGCAATGCTAAGCTAACAGAAACACGTGCTTTATCTAATTTTTGGTGTCAGTAAAAGTGATGCATATTCAGAGAAAGAAAAAAGATAATTAGCCCCAGGGTTTGATAGACATCATTTAGTAGTCGTCCAGTTAATCTAAAATCCTGCATATAACCAATTACCATTGTAATGAGAACTTTAATTTTTAAATTTCCTATCCAATTTCTTTCAATCATTGCTACAAAACATTTGAGAGCCAACAATGCAGAGTTACTTTATAGGTCTGTGTTAGAAATGGCCAGATCCCCAGGAAGCTAAAACACAGATCACACATGTAGAACGATCTTTTTACTCTTGAGCATTTTATAATATAGGCTTTGAGGAAAGTTGTTTTAAGAAGGAAACCCAGCAACTTTTAGTGATAAAAATCCTTTTGTAGCCATGTTCATAGAATACCCACTCAACACCATTTTTTTCTTCTGATCTTTTGAAAGAAATTGTACTATCTGAAGTGAATCTAGATAAAGAATGTTGAAGGCAGTGGGTGTAAGATTCTTGTTTGGATTCTCCAGGTCTTTGTGTGGCTTTTGCTGTTCAGGGCCTTTTCTGCTTCTTTTCCCCCATCCACTTTCCTCTTCTACCTGTTCTTAAAGAGACTGCCCTGTTAGGTGAGGGTGATTCATTTCTACTAGTGGTGAAAAGGCATTTTCATCCACCAACTGACATAGTGTTACTCTGCTAGGCCTTCATAAATTTCATTGTGAATGTACTTAATTTGTTTCCATTTTGAGAACTATTGAGCACATTCAGTTATCATAATCAAAAAGCACTTAACTGCATGTGTGCTATGCCAAGAGAATTACAGAGACACATATTCTGCCCTCTGAGTGTTCAAGTTTAAGAGTAAGTGCCAGGTTTTGTAGATCACTTTGTGGAAGGACAAGATGATACATGACCTTGGCAGCAAACTTGGGGTCAGGGTGTGTAGCTCTGGGAGTAAGAGGGTTCCCCTCATGGAACAAATTTCCTATTAATCTGGTGAAACCAAAGGAGGACAAGGGAAAAGGTAGGTTGGGAGAAAGACATTTATTTCTTACAGCTTGCTCAGGATCACTAACCAGTCCTGGCTCCATCTGTCTCCTCCAGCTGCCGCTTACACTCTCCTCCCTGCCCACCCCTTCTGGGTGGAGCTTCATGTATGGGGCCATGGTGACTGACTGGTGCCAGACCAATTAGGTACCAGAAACGAAGGGGAGGAGAGAATGGCCATTTTCTCCTCACCCCTTGCCTTGGATCAACTGCAGGGCTCTGCAGTGGTAAACACCCATTGATATGTAAATGGCTAAGGCTAGGCTGGAGATTCTGGAAATTCTGCCATTTACCCGATATAGGGTGTCAGTCCAAACCAAAACCTGTGTCGCTATTGGGAATTTCAGGGGGAGCTGGAAGCAATATGAGAAGTCCAGTTGTGATAGGAACACAAATAGAAGCCCAGTTAGTTTGTGCCAATTGGAGAAGTGTATCCAGAGAATCAAGCACAGCAAGAGGGTACAGGCAGAAGTGCAGTCCAAGCCTATAGGCAAGCTGGTCAGGATTCATGTCAGGCCAGAAGAACTAGAGTTTTGGCTCAAAGTCAAAATAGGTAGGCATGTCCACTTAATAACACAGCCATGGTAGGAATCTATGATCTTTCCCTTGTACTGATGTACAACAACCTTTCTGATGTATTTTGTTTAGGAATGCTGGTTTGGGCTACGTCTTCAGGTGAGACAGGCTGCTACAGATGTCGGATTTGCAACACGACCTGAGATCCAGGAGTGGGCTCTCCTAATTTTACCTTTGCAACCACATTAATATGAATAAGCATTCATTTGAAGGTCAGATGATATCTAGTTGCTGTGTAACTGGACCTTTTCATAGGATTCCCTCTTTCTTGGCAATGAAATACAGAATGTAGGCTGACTCCCATCAAAGCAGCCTTTAACATTTAGAACTGAGGAAACCAATTGGCACCTGAATAGAATTTTTTTTCAATCTCTTAGTTCTTAAGGGCAATAGATTTCACAGAAAGGGATCTTAGACTGTAAATTCCCTATGATCTGTGAATCTAAGTAACAAATTCGTCCCTGTCTTAAAGATTTTTTAAATGTTTATTTTTTTTAATTTCTCTCGAGGAAAAGTAGTCATCCCTTTAGTTGCAGGGCTTCACCTTGGACCTCTAGTCATCATTTAGTTTGATGTATATTGGACACTAAACGGTTTCAACTCAGGCAATGATACTCTTTCTGCAGTGTCACTGTGATTTGATAAACAGGTACTAGTGCCCCTTCTGGAATAAAGGCAAACATAAGCCTTTGGGTGAGTGAGAAGGGAGGAGGCAAGGACTTTTAATAGATGCTTAACAAGCTGCTAATTACTCTTGAAGGCTTTATGCCCCTGTGCATATGATAAAGATTATCCTGATCTTGGAGCAATGAGCCAGAGAGTATCTTTTGGAACCCTGAAGGCAGGGGTTAGGTGGCAGGAGAGACTGTTCTAAAGAACTTGGTGGCAGTCAGTTCAGGAAAGTTAGGGCTCCCCTGGAATCTGACAAAAATAAGTTCTCAGTGTTAGCCAAAGAATTGATAGTCTCCTAGGTTCCTAAGAAAGGGAGAGGGAGAAATGGGAGAGAAAGGCACCCAGTGTTTGTGCATTTGGGTTCATAATAACATTATGAGGAAGTATATATTATCTTTGTTTTACAGTTGAGTAAACTGAAGCTCAGAGAGGCTAAGTAACTCATTTAAGCATTGTGAGTAAGAATTAGGGCTCTGGAGGTGGAGGCAGCTGAGTTTGAATTCTGGCTTTGGCTAATTTCTAGCAGTGTGACCTTGGGGCCCATACTTAAACTCCCTGTGCCTTGGCTTTATCACCTATAAAAGAGAGATAATAATAGTACCTTTTATCAAAGGATTTTTATGGATATTTAATGACAAAATGTGTATAATCACTTAACACTGTCCCATATTCTCAGTAACTTCTCAAAAAGAATATCTATTTGTAGTCATTATCATCACCACCACATGACTGCCACCACCCAAACATGTAAGGAACCAAAGTTCATGCTGTTTTCACACCATAATGCCTCCAAGTGGTGGTAAGAAGAGCCAGGGAAAGTCAATTGATACAAGTAGAAGATGAAAAGATAAGTCAGTGAGAAAAAAAGGGCAAAATTTAAGAAGGATAAAGGGAAATTTATGCTAAGAAGTGTTCACTAGAAGGCCACTGGCTAGCAATTGTCTCAGGTGCCACGCTCAGTGTGTCCTACAGTAGAACAACCCTTGCTTTATGAACCCCTAAATTCTCTAGATTATAAAGAAAAAAAATCCATGTGTTTAATGAATGAATTTGATCAACAGGCCTTCATTAAGCTGAGAACTATGTAAAATTCATCTGGCCCCTAACTCAAAGGAGGTTAAAAACTAGTTCTAAGGCCATGCACATGCAATGAAAAATAATCATCAACCCAACTTGTTTATCTGTCCTAATGACTGAACTGAATCAGCTCCATGATCTGTCAGATACAAGGACTGGTCATTAAGTATTTAATTAATTAATTAATTTAATTTGTGGAGCTCCCAAAGTCACGGATTTTTTTTTTTTTTTTTTTGTGCACCAAGAATTACTGAGATTGTGGAAAAGCTGTGTGAACCTGTAATTATGTAGGGCCATTTTAACTCAATTTCAAATTATTTGCATGAACTTTGATGTTGCTTCTTATGGATATTCATCAGAACAGCACTCAAAAAAGTGATGAAGTGTATGTGGCCCTTGGAAGAAGAAAGATTTTATATGTCTAGCTGTGAAGGAAAGCTAACTTCTTGTAAGCCAGATAGAGGTAAATGAACCTGAAGAGTTCATCTTCTCTGTGATTGGTGGTGTGACCTTCATTTTAATATAAACATGAGAATAAATAGGATCCTTTTTACTTGTTCCTCTAGTAATTGATCACGATTTGTAGTAATTCATTCTCAGTCTCTACCCCATTCTCCAAGGGGGGACCACCCAGATGCCTTCTACCTGAGAAATTCTTGTTTCCAAGCTTGAGTTCCATGTGTATTGAAGTTCAACATACAAAACTATTGGACAATAGCTGATGAAGATTTAACCCTTTTTGGCCAGGTGGGACTTTTAAGTTCTGGGTAGAAAATTCCTACATTCTGAGACTTGGACTTTTAACCTGGTGGAGCAGCTGATACCTTAAACTGAAGTAGTATTGTCTTTACTCACTAGGTGGTAGGAGCTCCTTAGTATAAATGTGAGGGATTTCTATATGCTTGTTTGCACTAACGCATCAGTAAAGCTGTCAGTTTGGAGAAAGGAGAATACATGAAAATAAGGGCTCATGCAATATTAAAGCAGAGCCTATGAGGAAAGAAATCCTTTTGTGTTAAGCACAACAGTCTAAGATTTAATAATAGTAATACCAAGTTATTGTTTCTTTACATAATGCCATTTTGAAGAAATTCCAGTAATAAGTTAACCAAAATGGAGGGAATTAATAAAATTATTTAATCCTATGTGTTTTGCTCTTTGAAAGTTTACTTCCTGCAGATCTCTGCTGAAATGTCATTTTATCGGTGGGACCTTAACTCCTTGTGCACTCTAACTTCCCCTGTTGCTTTGTTTTTCTCCACAGCACCTATTGTGTTTTGACATACTTCCTTTTTTACTTGCCTATTCATTTACTGTATGTCCTCCCTACCTCCTCTTGAATGAAAGATCCATGTGGGCAGGGACTTTATTTGCTATTGAATTCCCAGTACACAGAATAGTGACTGGTACATAATGGTCACTCAATATATGTTTATTGAGTGAATGAATGAATGAATGACCACAAATGAATGTAAAGTCATGCTGATTTTAAAGTTGAATTAAAAATTATCTTTTTAGAAAAATAATTTCAATTAAATATTATCAAAGTAAACATTTTGTAGTATACGTGTTCTAATTTTATTTTTCTATGATAATAAAAATATAAAATACTATCACCTGAGGGGACTAGTCTCCATGTTAACACTTGATGGCATCTAAGGTAATTAATTTTTAAGTAATTATGCCAAATTTGTTAACTGTTCTCATATCGTTAATCAAGATAATGAACCTTGTCATAGATAACACTATGATTTACTAGCGTTTTACTCTTTGATTTCAGTTTTTATTTGTTTTGAACAGTTGTGTAATATTTTAGAAAAAAGAGGGATTAAAATGGTGACAAAAGTAAGTGAATTTAGAGGATGTGTGTATTGTTATTTTTTAAATAATCAAACTTCCTCTGCAAGTATATCTTTAAAGTTTTACTTGTGGTATGGTAAAGAGAGTCTCAGCCTGAGCATTTAAGGACTTGGGTTGAGTTCTCTTGGCTTTGCTATTTACCATCTAGATGACTTTGACAAAGCACTGAGTATTTCCAAGTCTCAAATTCCTTGTGTATCAACTTGGGATAACTTCTGCCTGCCTTTCATAGGATTATCGATAATATATCAGAAATTCTCTGTGAAATGTTCTACTCAACTATAGGAAGTTGTTTGATACTAATAAATAATTTCATTTGTCAAGAGATTTTGCCTTTAGAATTAGTGGGGTTTGCTTTTTTTTTTTTTACATATGTGCAATATTCTCATCTGATTCTTTAGAATAAAATAAAAGTGAGTTGCGGAGGATGTTGGTGTTAAAAGAAATTCAGTAACAAAGAAGGTGTTTGTAGACCAGGCCTGCTTTGCCAAGGAAGTGGTCATTTCTGTCAGCTTCTTCTTAAGTCAGATAAGGAAAGTTGGACTTGTCTTTTCAGTGTTCATTGTTTTCAGTAGTGTAGTACTGGGAACTAAATTTCAGAGGCTCAAAGAAAAGGTGAAAATAGAGAAGTGAATGGAAAGCACTTGATTATGTGGTTTAATGGTATACAAAATGTGGGACTTGCTAGTGAGCCTGGGATATCCTTGACAATGGATGGTTGAAATGGGGGAAGGGAGCTTCTAATCTAGTATGATGAAGGGTGGTTTGTGAAGAGAGATCAAGTCAAGTCGCTAGTATCTAAAATACCATGTGTGTGTTTGTGAACCCCTCTAAGGCAGGGTGGAGAAGGGTAATGTAAGCATAAAGGGGAGCCAACGTGAGAGGCTTAAGAGACTAGGTCCTCAGTAAAAACAGCAGGTGATAAGGTTATTAGCCTAAAGCTAAGAAAACTGAAGGAGAACTTCGGGGTGTAGCTGGTGATATAGAGTTTTAAGATCCATAACAGCATGTGGTGAGCTGTTGCTTTTATATGAGCCTAGTGCATTTTGCAAGCTTATGGGCATCTCTTCAAATTGCTAAACCAAGGTACATAGATGCATCAGGGATGAAGAGAAGTTTCAGTTTCATCCAATCTTGATCATGGAAATTTTTTCTAATGGTAAAGGGCTAGTGTATATGACAGTGTGATAAACTTTGAAAGACATCTCAAGTTTCCTGTGGCATATTCAGCATAGATGGACCTTACTGAAATTTCTCTTCAGTAGTACAAAATCTTTCAAATACTGTTCCTAATACCTTCATGTAGGACTTTGGATATGCTCAGGCTGCCATAACAAAATAACATATGTCTTGCCAATGGGTTTCAGCCCCAGAGTAGTTCACTATGAATTCAGTGAGACCAAAGAAATGACAGTGGAACGTTCTTGTGAAAGGGTTTATACCCAACTTTATTCCCATGATGGCAGGTCAATCACTAGAATCCCGTCCCCTCAGAGCGAGTCTGCATGCAGCAAGCCTGTCTCTGCCTCTGGGCCTCTCCACCCCACAGCCGTCTCAGTCTCTGTTCTCTGCACTGCCACCATTCCAGTCTCTGCTCTCCTGCAGCCTTGCATCCGTGTCACCATGTCGCCCAGAGCACTGGGCAGAGCTCTTTATATAGAGTCAGTAATGATGTATTGCCCACACGTGTGCAGTGAACTAGCTGACCAGGGCTGTGTGAGAATTCTGGCCATACAAACCTTCCCTTTATCTACACCATAAACTGGGTAACTTAAACAACAGGTTTCTCACAATTCTGGAGGCTAGAAGTCCAAGATCAGGGTTCTGGCCCATTCAGTTTCTGGTGAGAACTTTTCCTGGTTTGCACGTGGCTGCCATCTCGTGTACTCACCTGATCTCTTCTTTGCGTGCATGAGTCAGGGCTAGCTCTCTGGTGTCTCTTTTGATAAGGATACCAGTCCTATGGGATCAGCCTCTCTCTATGACCTCATTTAACCTTCATTACTTCCTCAGAGGCCTGTGGATAAAGTTTCCTATGGCCAGGATCCTCATTTCTGAACCTAAACAACTTGACTATGTAACTGGCCTGCTGCTAGGCTACTGCTTCCACACCTGTAGGCAGTAAGCTACTATTGACTGAGTCACTATATAAAGAGCTCTCCTAGTGCTCTGGGCGGAGGCAGAGATGGAGGATTACAGACCTGCAGACTGTTGGAGGCAGAGGTAATTCTAGTGCTCAACCTATCACGGGGAGAACAAGCCAGGTAATAAACCCTTTCACCCAAAGAACATTCCATTGTCATTCCTCATTCTCACTGAATCCACAATGAACTTGCCCGAGGCTGAAACCCATTGGCAAGGCAAGGCAAGGCCCCATCTCCATATACAGTCACACGGGGGTTTGAGCTTCAACATAATTTGGGAGGGACACAAACATTCAGTCTATAAACCCCAAGGGCATCACCACAATAATATTTATAATAACTAACTTTTACTGAATATTTTTTTGGGTTAGTGCCAGGTACTGTTGTAGGTACTTTGAATGAATCATCTTGTATTAGTCAAATATTTTGGTGACTAATTACAACAAACGCTTATTTGCCATTCACATCACCATCCCTGAGTGTCCGTGAGAGTAGCTCTTTTCCATGTAATTATTTAAGACCCAGGCTTTTCCCATCTTGTGGCTGTGGTCTCCTTTAAGTCCTAAGAGTCTCATCATATAGACAGTGGATGATGAAAAAGAGTGTGGAATTGCATAAGGCAGCTTTTTATAGTCTGTGCCTGAAGGTGGGACATGACCACTTTTCATTAGCATTAGCAGGAACTTAATCACAGGGCTATACCTAACAGCTGGGAAATGCAGGCCACCTGTGTGTTGAGGACGAGGCAAACAAGGAGATGCGGATATTGGTGAGCTTCAGCAGCCTCTAGCACACGCATTTAATCTTCATGGAAACCCACCGAGGTGGGTTCCATCATTGCCCCGATTTTACCAGTGAAGAAAGGGTGAGTAATTTGGTCAAAGTAACACAACTAGTAAATTGAAGTTGAACTCAGTCTAGCTTCACAGGTTTTCTTTTAACCACTGTGCTGTCCTTTCTGAACTTAGGGATAAGAGTATTACTTCATTATTATAGTGAGTGTATGAAGTGTTTGAACCATCCCTCAAAGATGTTTTAGCAAAGGACTATGTTTACCTAAGTAATAGATCAAAGATTTTGTTTCATTTTAACCTGTGTTATTGCTAAAGAAAGGAAGGAAGGAGGGAGAATGAGCGTAACAAGCTTTTTGTGGAGGTGTTGGAGGCTGTTTGTTATATTCAACCTTACCTGTACTTGTTCCTGCTAGCTTATTCACCATTAGGGATTTTTTCCCTCGTTGGCAAAAATTATAGAGATATTTTGAATGTGTTTAGGGTATGATTGCAATGTCTAAGTATATGGAGTGTTTTGTTTGTCCTTGAGTAACGACCTCTTCACAAAGGAAGTTGTACTGAACAGAGACAGCCATGTAAACTCATCTCAGAATTTAAATACATTTGTCCACATTGAGCACAAGCTGTAAGGTGAGGGCCTAGGATACTGCTTCCCATGGATCAAGGGGGTTTCAGCTGTGTTCCAGGACAGGAGGGATAGGAGATCCCCATTCCCTTTTATCTAAGTGAATACAGTGCCACTCGTTATTTGGTTCGGGGTGACCTTAGAGCCACGTGGATTTGGCTTCCTTTGCATTGTACCACATCAAATGGTGTACGGGTTGGTTTGCAATATTCAATAAACATCTATTTTTTTCCATTCTTACACGTTGTAGTTGAGAGTTCATTTTCTTTTGATAGATAATACAATACTATCCTAATTCTAGCTAAGTCGCACTAACTACAGAATATGAAATTCTAAGTTTCTAAAAGTAATTTTCCTACCATTCAGATGGCATGTTTCTTAAAATGCCAACATATCTTAAAGACAATTTAATTCAGCCTTCTTGAGACACAAGAAGGAAGTATTTCTCTAGCAAAGCTGTTCTACCATATTAAGTGAAAATTCTCCAATACTATAATAGTCCTGGTAGCTTTTGAAGGTGGTGGGGAATAAACTGTTTAGACAGAGTGTGAAAGAGCTTAAATGTCTCCTTCCTATATTAAGGAGAGTAGCACTCTGGGATGGTTTCACCTTAAAATGAATTTGTGCCCTCTGGTTGCTGGTAAAGGGACAGGGAAGTACACTGGACTGCTCTGTTCCATTATTAAAAACCAAGTCAAGATTTCTGCCTGTGCATATATATGTGGTCAAAAGAGAGTTCATAGACAATGACAGTAGAACACTAGGCTTTCATCTGGTGCTGTTGATAGTAACAGTAATATGGACCAGGCCTGTGTCCCCTTCTGAAACATGCTATAATCTGAGGAAACATTGAAATCAGACTTGTAGAACTGAATTAGAGACGTGTGGGTATTAAAACACTCCATCCAACCCATTTCCACATGTACCATCTGTTGTTTCCAGATGTACTGCTTCCTAGAGGCAATATTCATGGGCATATGGGCATGGTATTATAACACCAACAAATCGGCATTCCTAGTTCTGGGACTTAATTCCCAGAAACACCAGTTTTCATTGGCTGCACTTCAGGGAATTGGACTCCTCTGTGGCTAGGGACATGCCATTACAACCATGGTAATGGAAATAGACCAATTCCGAGTTTATAAGGCATCAGGGAGCCTTCAAGTTGGGAGCTGTACAAAGTTTCTCTTATGTGCCTGTAACTCAAGGTAACACTATTAATGCTCCCCGCCACCCCCACTTGGTGATTAGATATGCCCCGCTCATTGTAGATAAGGAGTTAGAGGTATCTCTTCTATGTGAAGGTTGATAAGGGAAGTTATAAAATGCTCCAAAGCCTCTGGAGTGTATGCTTAAAGCCTCATAGACAGTCCAGCACCTTAATCTGGTGCTGTATGTAAAGCAATGGGCTATCACCTCCCTCAAGACCACTGCTTGCCTCATTAATACCACTGGAACAAATTATCACTTCACAGCCCAGAAATCTTCTATAGCAGTTGTGGTGATTGATGTAACAAGGCTAAAAAATAATGATGAAATGCATGTTCCAGAAGACAGATTCAAATGGCAGGAGCTTCAAAGGCAATTAAATGTGGCACAGAAGGAGTCTTCCTGGAATAAAGTATTTTCAAATAAATGGTAAGATAAGTGTGATAATCTCCTAGACTCCCATTACACATAAATTAGTTTGCTTTGAATAATTATTTCTGAAGGCTTACTGTGCATTGAAGTCAAAGTTTAGAAACAGCCAGTTTGAACCATTTAAAAAACATACATTTTGGTTTAAGATGGGAAAAAAAGGCAGTGCTTTGGGACTGGCATATATGCTCAGGATGGGATTTATTTATTTGTAGCCATAGCATTTGAATGACATCTTCTGATATGCTTTAAAGTTTCCTGTTGGTTGGAAAGTAAAAAGTCTGACTACAGATGTCAAGTTTAACTGCCTTCCTCCAAAGTGAGTCAAACTGTTCTTATGATGTATTGATTCTCTACCGCTTAGTTACTAACTATGCTGTGGGAGGAACCTGCCTACTTAGGAGAGTGCAGCTGTATGTTAGACAGACACATCAAGGTCACTGCGAAGGGGAAATCTAAGACCTGTGAATAACTGAACAGCTGGGCAGTGTTAAAGCACTCTGGCATCTAAAGGCTTGGAAAAGGTAAACCTCGAACCATCATTTTGCATCTGTAAGTGCTACTCCCTTGTTTTCTTGAAATTTGAACATAGAACAGATAGAAGTACTGTCTCAGGTGCAGCAAGAGAAAGGTACTTTTTATAGGGATTCTCCATTAAAAGGTTAATTACTTGTAGGACTGGACTTCCAAAGAGTTTTAAGAATAAATTCTAAATAGTAATTCTTAAAAATCGTGTTTTTTGCATTAGGTATAAAATCTGGGGCTGTACTGGATATTTGTTTAAAGTTATTTCTTCACTAATCTACTCTTAGTCAAACCTGATGAGATCATCTGTCGATTTCTTGGCAGGATCAGAGGAACACATTTATTTAAAGTTGATGATATGTCAGTCTCACCCAGAATTATCTAGGTATAATACAATGCAATCAACAACCATTCATCACACTTTAATAATCAGTTTGATATTTACTTTTTATAATATCTTGACCACCTTTTTCAGTGACATGATTGAGTGATTCAGAAATTTGTTTTTAATTGTACATGCTATCGTTAACACCACTGTTTACCCTGAGGGGCTTGAAGTGCTTTTTGCAAGAAAAATTAAGAACTATTTTGACCCAATTCTTTACAATAAGTAACACTTTTATGCCATGTGGACACTGGTTAATATGTAGAACACAGAAATATTCACCAACTGTCAAAAGAGGCTGAGAAATTATTTCCTCTCTAAGTTGTCTCCAATTCACTAGGTTAAACTAAGAAACATATACATGAATCAAGTGATTTGTTTTTTTAAAATGGCTTTAACAAATTGCATTAACCTCTTAAAAACTTAGAGCTTGGACTTGGGCAATTCTGCCTTTTACTTTAACCTGGCTTGTTAACTGGTCAGAAATACTGAAAATACATACTTACGTATCATGGGTCACAGAAAACACATGACTAATATGACAGCTGCTGGAAATAGAAAAAGCAATAAAATGACTTTGTACTTTTATGACACATTTAGAGACTGGTAGTAAAGCTCCTTCCTAATTTCATTCTCTCATCACAGCACCCAAGTGATTTGTGTAATTATTATTTTATCTATCTTTTTAAACAATGGAAAAGTCAGAAGATGAACCTAATGACCCAGCATTCATTTTTATTGTTACCATCCTTCAACTATGTGCCCACTCATGGTCATTTTTAAGAGAACCCTGGTATTTTTAGTCCTATGCAGAAAGCATGTCACTAAACTCTCATATCATCTGACCAATTGACAAGGAATAGCTAGAGTGTATTTTTTACACCAACTGTGATTTTACACAATGTTGAGAATTGGTCGCTTATATGGGGTAGTTAAATTAAAACACACAGATAAGCCTTTTTGACGGAGTACTTGGAACCATCCAATTCTGAATTAGTCATGTAACATTTTAAGAAAAGAAGTATGCATACGTGCATTGAGTGCCTGCTATGGGCCGAACCCTGTCATATATGTAAACTTATTTAATAGCATCTTCACAACAACATTTTATGGTAGTTATTTTTTAATCCTATTTTTATGGAAGAAGAAACCCAACCTCAGAGACATTTCTCCAGTGACACAACACCAGCTACTCAGTGGCAGAGCCAATATTCAAATGTACATCTGCCTGGTTCTAACTGCTACATTACATATCTTTTAAGTAAATGTGAAGAATATGTTTGATAATAATGGCTAAATTGAAATAAATACATTGGAGTAAATCTGTGTAATACTGCTCATCAAGGTAAAAGTATGTGTTTAGTTAAACTGCGTTATCCAAGATACTGGGATAAATTACATGCATGAATGATACCAGCATTTACAGAATTGCATTTATTATATTAATGCTGTTTTATAAATTATGGTAATGACCTACATCTGGGAACAGTTTACACAATATTTAATAAAAAAATAAAGTTAAGTGATTTATACCCACACACATTATACAATTAAAGCTGGAATTTCTATTTTCCACACCTGGTATATGAAATAAGGCAACTACCAATAGTGAAGAATGACATTGCTTCAGATTTGAACTAAACCTATTGCTAGGTATGAGGACTGTTAAAGACATTCTGGTGCAAATTACTATTTAAAAAGAGGATTTAATATGTTCAGCTGTATAATACACTTTTGTCTTTAGGTTATAATATGATCAGTTATTTCACTGTGAGTTAATATTGACATATTTCTGCTGAAGAAAATGCCCAATTATTATGGAGAGCAAACTGTATGATTTTACTTGTGTAGAAATCTTGCAATATAATTGCATTCCTGTTATTTTTTCTACTAATCATCTATGAATGTTTAAGACTTTTTATTTTCTTCACTTTCAACCCAATTGACAACTTCTGCAGGATTCCAGAAAGAAGAGGTCCACCCTAGAAATGACTGTATTAATATATTAGAAATAGTAATTATTCCAGAAAGTATAGCAGAATAAGTTCCTATTTCTTCACCAAATAAGTCAATGCTAAGTACCTATGATAACCCTTTAAGTCCATATGACCCTGTGGTTCTGTAACCTCTCTGAGCCCATAGCTTTCTTATCTATGAAATGGGATAATAACTACTCTGAGTTGCTATGGTAATTACATAATATAATGTTTGGAAAGGGTAATGAACAGTTCCTGGCAATGAGTAGCAATCCAATTGTTACTGAATCAATTAATGTGTTGCGCACATAATTCAGCATTTTGAATTATGGTTTAGGAACATCTTATAATCTGATGCAGAAATTGATTTTAAAAATGAATGAAATCTCAAATACAGTGCAGCTGCTTATCAGATCCCTTTGATAGCTTCCCCAACATCGATCAAAATGATAGAGACCTCTCAAGATCATGCCTCCTTTGCCACATCTTAACCTACACTCTCCCTCTTGTGTTTCACTAGCTTCCCTCTCAAAGCAGAACGTTTTGATATGGCTGTGCTTGACATGACTGTTTTTATGGAGGCCTACTGACATAACCACATCCAAATAATCATTTCAAACATCAAATCATTGTTTTATTTTCTTCCAAGGATTTCAGATCCTATGAGACATTTCTGAATCTAGTTCTATCACTAAACTACCACCCACACTACATGATTCTTTCTCATCCTACTTTATTCATATTTGAATGGAATTTTTTCATTAAAATGTATAGCTTTTATAGTCATAAAAAGCATATCTATTTAAAAATGCATACAATTGAGTTAACCTCCAAGAGGAGAGGTGATTTTGTCCCTCCAACCATCATTGTAAAAGGGCACTGCCTCATAATATACGTATACCACTGTGGAAATTGTTAGAGGAATTATTCTCAAACCGCATTAATAGTGTCTTATGGAGTTATTAACAAAATAAAGAAAACTACTCAAAACAAGTAGCCACTTAAAAAATATTTTCTACTGGAAAACAAGACAACAATATGATTACAATGTTAAATCTGTGTTTGACTAGAGATTAAATAAATGTTACCATTGTAACTAGGAGGTCAGAAAATGTGAAATGGTGACAACTCAACAACCAAAATTAATTAGGACTGATACTCCTTTCTGAGAAAGGCATATGTAGTAAGCATGTGGCTCCTAGTTTTATACTGTGTGGCTGCCATATGGTGCCTAATCCCGACCTCATCTTTTACCCCATTTCTGAGCTTCTTATCATCTCACACTGTCCCGACATATAAATTAAGGATGAAGTGAGGTTCAAAGATAGGATGAGGATGATTGCTTCACATACCACTTCATTTAAAATAATCTGAGTATTTAATTATTTTGTTGTTTAAACCATGTCAAATCATCAAAATACCAAGAACCCTAGTCTTTACTTTTTTTTCTTTCTTTCTTTATTTTTATTAAGGTATCACTAATATACATTCAAATGAAGGTTTCATATGAAAAACATTTTGGTTACTACATTCACCCATATTATCAACTCCTCCCAATACCCCATTTAAGTCACTGTCCATCAGCGTAGTAGGATGCTATAGTCACTACTTGTCTTCTCTGGGCTATACTGCCTTCCCTGTGACCCCCCCCTACATTATGTGGGCTAATCATAATACCTTTTAATCCCTTTCTCCCTTCCTCCCCACTCACCCTACCCCACCCCTTCCCTTTGGTGACCGCTAGTCCCTTCTTGGAGTCTGTGAGTCTGCTACTATTTTGTTCCTTCAATTTTTGCTTTGTTGTTATACTCCACAAATGAGGGAAATCATTTGGTACTTGCCCTTCTCTGCCTGGCTTATTTCACTGAACATAATACCCTCTAGCTCCATCCATGTTGTTGCAAATGGTAGGATTTGTTTCTTTCTTATGGCTGAATAATATTCCATTGTGTTTATGTACCACATCTTCTTTATCCATTCATCTACTGGCGGACACTTAGGTTGCTTCCATATCTTGGCTATTATAAATAGGGCTGCAGTAAACATAGGGATGCATATTTCTTTTTGAATCTGAGATCTTGTTTCCTTTGGGTAAGTTCCTAGGAGTGGAATTCCTGGGTCAAATGGTATTTCTATTTTTAGTTTTTTGAAGAACATCCATATTGCTTCCCACAAGGGTTGAACTAATTTACATTCCTACCAGCAGTGTAGGAGGGTTCCCCTTTCTCCGCATCCTTGCCAGCATTTGTTGTTCCTAGTCTTTTCAATGGTGTCTATCCTAACCGGTGTGAGGTGAAAGCTCAGTGTGGTTTTAATCTGCATTTCCCTGATGATTAGTGATGTGGAGCATCTTTTCATATGCCTGTTGGCCATCTGAATTTCTTCTTTGGAGAAGTGTCTGTTCATATCCTCTGCCCATTTATTAATCAGGTTACTTGCTTTTTGGGTGTTGAGGCATGTGAGTTCTTTATATATTTTGGATGTTAACTCCTTGTCGGATATATCATTTACGACTATATTCT